>CAEGAE010028756.1:0-17301 GCA_903067095.1 Girardinus metallicus | reverse complement strand
TATATATATATTTTCTTAGGATTTGTCATAATTTTTCCAAAGTCTTTGCACCTTTCACATCTTTTCAGAGATTTCTACCACATTTCTGGAACTCATAGTAACCAGTATTATGTCAAAGTTTATTTCTTGAACTTTGTTTTCTAGAATTGTAACTGTCTGAATGTCATTTTTACGCCGCTTGGCCTCACCTTATACAATACACCAGAATGGGTTTCACTTTAACAGTATTTTCCATAGCACTCATTTACTGAGTAACTTTTTAGAAAAAAAAAAAAAAATCATACTAATAGCAGTAAAAAGTGCTACTTTCACTTGAGCACGACTTTGCTGTATTTCTCAACTCTGGTTGCTTAATTAAAACACCAGAAATGAACCAAACTTACAGTTTATGTTGAAGTGAGACCTCCTTTTGTAGACAAGCTTTGTTCTGCTACTTTTAATCTGCTGAATTTGGAAAATACAAGAACGACGATGTGGCGCATTTATCAGTTTAGAAGCAACTTTAAAGAATAACATCGAAGCATCATTTTAATTTCTGCTTTAAAAACTTTTATTTGGTGGATGTAATATGTTCTAATGAAAAATGTCAGAAAAAAAAAGTTGAAAATTATCAATTAATAAATAAATAAAGGCTTGAAAATAGTTTTATTTAGTGAACTGAGTTTCTGAAATAAACGAACTTAAATATACAAAATATATTCTAATTTATACGCATATAACCATTTTTAATTTCTTCAAATCAACTAATTTGTTAAAGATCAAACCGTTCTTTACTAGCAATTTTGACAAATACTTTAAATATTTTGTTGAAAAATTTTTCTTCCATCACCGAAAAAATATTTATATTGTAGAATATATTTATGCTAATATATACCACAAATTAAAGCTGCAAGACATTTTGTTCATATAAATATACTGTGCAAATCTAAATATATTCAGATGTGAATCTTAAGAGACGTCACTGATGTTGAATATGGCGAATTATTGATCGTTTCTGTGACAAACGGACAGAAAACGTGTGACGATGCAGGAGGAAGTGAATGAGGATTCTGGGTAATAAAAACAAAAAAAGGAGAATAGAAAACAAATGAGGTGACAAAGACGAAGGGGGGAAAAAAAAAATCATAAAAACAGACAAAGACAATGATTTCAAAACAAAAGAATTTATTTCTGTGCAAATAAAAATCTAAGTATAACAAATAAAATGTTTTTAGAGCACACAGCCGTACAGAACGCAGCAGTACTCTTTAAAATACTGCATAAATTAAAACAAACAGGGTGATAAAACTGGGAAAAACACAATGCAACATGTAAACAGAAAAACAGGTGAAAACTGAACGAGTTACAATCCAACAACCTGATAAAACTCGACTTTTTCACATCTAGAAGTTTTTATTTTATAGTCCTCCAAGTAAATAAATGTTTTTCCTTCATTTTGATCCCTAATGATCTAAAACTTCCCGTTTTTACTGGAGCACTTTGGTGTTTCTGTTAGAAGACAAAATGTTTTTGCCGTTTTTAAGCAAAATGTGTAAAACAAATCCAACATATGCTTTTGGTTTTAGGTTCTAAAAACAGTTTTGGTCGGTCGCTGAATGTCTTTGGTTCCTGATACCAATAAAAATAAATTAAAGGTCACTTGAGGTGAAGAGTAGCTGCACTGTTTTTGGAAAATTTAAAGACTTTAATTGAAAAAAAAGAATTTTGTTCCTTTAATCTGGATATTCTTGGTCGTTTGGTAACGAGTTGCTCCGTTTTTCACATTTCATCAATCTAGCCCTGCATTTCGCAAAAGATTGTCAACAAAATATGGCTTCAATAAAGTTCTATATCATGCCGATATATTAAATATAATTTTATTATATTATGCTTTAAGTACTACGAGATATCTTCGTTTTCTACTCCACAGACTAAGACTTGTGCAAACAGCTGGAAGTAGGCACTTTTCTTTTTTTAAAAAGGGAAATGTTTACACGGTAAATCATATCAAGACTATTGCATCGAGCGCAATAAGGTATCAGAACTAAACGCGACTGAGAGACGCATGACTTCAGCAGCTTCATGCATGAAGTGGTTTGAAAAACTGAAACCAGGATTCCTAGAAAAATCAACAACCTTAAACGATTTAACGTTCTGGTTTTTAACAGACCGTTTTACTGGCACTACTGGTTTATTCTCATGACTTTACTGCTGCAGAGAGAAATCCAACCTTTAATTTAAACACGTTTAATCCTGACTTCAACGTTAAGAAATGATTTTTACAAAATTCACGGAAAACAAAATTATAAATCGTGGTTTTAATTGTGCATCTGGGAATGTTTAATAATCCCTGATTCTTGAAAAAGAATCCCTCTTCAAAATGGGAAAAACAAGAGAAAATAGCAATAAAATAAGGCATAAGTGTGTTTGTTTTCATAATTAAAAAAGTAGCTACTTTCCCCCAACTTGTCCATTTCTACAAATAAAGCATATTTTAAAGTACAGTAGAGGATCTGTGATGCTATGGGATCGTTTCTCTTGTATCCCCTAAAACAAAAAAATCCATCAAGTAAATTTTTGACTCCTTTACCAATTCCTAAAAATAGAAACTTTAATTCAACAATGACATTCTCACAGTTAGCTGCTTTTCAAAATGGGAAAGACAAGAAAACGTGTAATTCCAGTAAGGGCAGTTTGTGTTGGTCTTAATAAAACAGGAAGTAGCTTGTAGAAAACGGCCATATTTAGATTAGGAGTGATATGTAGGAAAGCATGGAGGAGGATCAGTGGTGCTTTGGGCCTGTTTCTGTTTTCCCCACTAAAAAAACTAATTAAAATTTAAATTAAAGGTTGGATTTCTCCGTTTCTTTCCATCAATAACAGACGGACTTGATTGGAAGCGACGGTAAATATGGCCGCCGTCGTTGCCGTTTATTGCACTTCGATTAGCGCCGACCGCTAGCTAGTGTTGAGGGCGACGTTGGGGAAACCCTTCGGAAATCATACATTTTTTTTTTTTTTTTTTTTTAATTTTAATTATTTTTCACAGCTTTTTAAATTTTTTTTTAGCATAAAGGAGTTTAATTCACGGAGCGTCGTTAACACTGAAGTATTTGTTCTTGGCACACATTCAAATGAAGACGACTATAAAGAAAAACAAAACGAAAGATTAAAAAAATCAAAACTAAACGGTCTTAAAATAACCATAAAAAGATTCTTCTTAGAAATTAAGAACAAAGTAATAAAACTGATGGAGGTTTAAGGAACTTTTACAAAAAGCACAATGAGGAAATGGGGGATAATCTCTGGATTAGATGGGTGTACACTGAAAAAACACAACAGTTATAAAGTCTTTTTAGTATTCTGGTCCAGTTTGTAGTGCAAATATCTTAAAACGTTTCCAACAAGACAAAAACAATCCATAAGTAACTTTTCATCAACATTATTCACAGATTTTAAGCCAAAATGGCCGATCATTTCACTTAAAATAATTGAATGGATTATTAACTAAACCCAGCTCCTAATTCTTGCTGAAAAGTTATTTTTGAAGTGTACCAAGATATTTGCACTAGAAACTAAAATAACGATCCTTGTTAAGTTGTTGTGTTTTTGCAGGAACCAGAACCGGGTCACTTCCTGTTATCTCCACGGTCGGAGTTTCCCTCTCTCAAACCTGCCGGATGCGGTTCGCCTCAACCCGCACTCCCATCTCGTTTCCTCGCGATACATCCTCATCCTCTCCTCCCTCATCTTCCTCCTCCTCCGCTCCCTCTGCCTCCTCTCCCGGACCTCCCGCGGCAGTAACCGTGGCAACCGGCTGGGCAGCTCCTTCCTCAGGAGCCCCAGGTTTCGGAGTTTGACCCGGACGCGCAACGGGAGGTTCGTAACGACCCGCCTGGCAAGTTTCAGGATCACGGTGTTGGCAAAGTCCGCGAGGACCCCTAGCGGCCGTCTTCCGAATCGCCCGACCCAAAGCAGCAGCTTCGCCAGGCGTGAGTTGCCGTGGCAACTGCGGCGGGCGTGATGCTCGGAGGGTAAGCTCTTCAAAGGGACGGGGATCCGCGATTGGCGGACGCCCCAGTTGCGCCCGGCTTTGGGGAACATCTCATAAAGGTTCCGCTCCGCCACGCCGCCCAGAACCGACTGCAGCATGGCGAAAAGGGGGCGGGGCAAGCGGAACAGCACGCGCATGCACAAGCGGTTGAGCTTCCGTGGCGCCCGCTGGAGGAAGCTCCGCGCCGGCCGAACGGCGAGTGCGACGAGCAGAAAGAGAGAAAGGAAGATGGCGGGGGAGCTGAGGAAAGAGGCGGAGACGAGGATGAAGGGGACGTAGTAGAGCCCCAGGCTGACGGCGAGCGCCAGGCTGAAGACGCCGCCACCCCACAGGCTGAGCCACAGGAAGGAGGAGAGGGAGAGCGCGCAGCAGGAGCGCAGCAGCAGGTAGGAGAAGAAGAGCGCCAGGAAGGCGAGCTCGGCCGACAGCACGACGGACGCCAGCGAGGGCAGCGGCGGCGAGCGGCGCAGCGACAGCAGGAAGACGGAGAGCAGCAGCAGCGTGAGGTTGGACGGCTGCGCGGCGGCGGAGAGAGAGAGCAGCAGGCAGACGGCGTGGGAGAACAGGGATGGGAGGGAGCTCTGCGGCGGGGGAGGCCGGGCCGCGGCGGCGACCGTGTCCAGCTCCTCCGGCGCGTCGGGGAAGTAGAACTCTGACAGGTCGTCGAGCTCAGACGGACAGCCGTCGGCTACGCCGCGGCCCTCCTCTTCCTCCTCCTCTTCATCAGACTCAACGTGACACGCCTCGAATTGATCGCCCTCGTACGCCCACTGCACCCCCTCTACCTCTCTCTCTTCACTTCCTTTCCCTTCCTCTCTAAACGCCTCGTCGTCTCGGAGCTCCGCGGCTCCGTCCGGCTCATCCTCACACTCCTCCACGTCGTCGGGCTCTAAGCCCCGCCCCCCCGGCGCCGCCTCGCCGTCCCGGCCCTCACTCACTTTGAGGCATTTGGGCTGCTGGCGGACCTCCACGGCGTGTTTCTGCCGCAGCTCCTGCTCGCGCCGCTTGTTGTACTCCATCTGGTTGGTGAGCTCAGTCTGGTGCTGCGTGCGGATCAGGTCGGCGCGCGTCCGCTGCACCACGCCCAGCTGCCGGAACTCCAGCTCCTGCGTCGACTCGTGGTGCCGCAGCAGCATGGCGCACTCCAGGTCCTTCAGGGTCTGCTTCTTGTTCAGCTCCTGCAGGCAGAGGCGGCACGGTCAGGAAGAGGAGCAACGCTGGCGAGTCAAGAGTCAACATCTGGAAAATCAGGATGGTGTTTCACCAATGCGGTACTTGGGTTTCCATGGAGCCACAAGCCGCCATCTTGTTTGATAAGAGCGTTTCACAGCTACTGTTTATTTGGACTTCAGGTCAACACTATGACCAAATCGTAAGGCTAAACTACAATAATATTACAACAGCTGTATGAAATAAAGTCGTAATGATATTAGAACAAAGTTCAAATATTACAAATATTGCGCGACTAAAGCCAAAACATTACAAAAAGAAATTTAAATACTAGTTGTACGATAATAAAGTTGTAATATTACAGGAATAAAGTTCAAACATTACAAGAAAAGGTTAAAATAGTACGAGAATAAAGACATATAATTACCAAACATAAAAAAAAATTTAAATATGAGAATAAAATAATAATAATATAACAGGAAAGCAATCATAAGACAAAGTTGAAATACGACAAATCATAATATTACAAGAATCGTAATTTTAGGAGGATAAAGTCACACAAACATTTTAAGTATCTAAACTTTTGTTTTTGTAAAAATTGGTGACATCAAGTACGGCTGAAACAGCAGCGAGGTAGAAGAAATACCGCCACCTGTAGGTGGGAGTTAGCATTACTTAAACACAATCATTTTAACATTTTGTGGAAAATTTAAATATATATGTTGATTTTTTTTTTATTATTATTATTTTTAGCATACGTGCGCCAACCAATCTGAATCAAATCATTATTTACCATCAGCAGTGATTGTATCCATTCATTGGACTCAGGATTTGTGTAAAAGTACCAGGATGACATTCAGGCTCCCAGTCAGGGACGATACCTCTCTGAGCAGATCCTGCTCCAGGTTGTGGCGTCCGAGCAGCATCTTCCTCTTGTACTGGCGGCTCTGCAGATCATAATACTGCCGCTGCCTCCGCAGCAGGCCGGCTTCTTCCTCCGCCTGCAGCTGCTGCATGCACTCCTTCTGGTGCACCAGCCATTCCTGCTTCTCTCGCTTCGGCGTCGACTGGTTCTCGTTCAGTTCCTACGGAGAAATTACAAAAACAAGCTACGCTAGCTTGACTTTGACAACCTTAACATGTAGATGTGCTGCAGAATTTGGTGTTTTGGTTGAGTTAAAACAATAAGGCGACCCACACAGCAACTCTCTGACAGTTCATCAGTGAAGCAGATGTTTAAATTAGCTAATCAACTACAGCTAAAGTTCAGACGATCACTTATTAATAATCGCAAAGTGAACACCAAACCTGAAGATGTAAAACTGAAACTGACTGAATATTCTGTTCGTTTGTGTGGGAAATGTTTTTATTTTTTATGTGTCGAGTCCTGATACATCTGAACGCAATATCTGCTCTGTCAGCTAGCGGGGCTGCCGTCTGTCGGTCGCTATGACAACAGGTCTGTGAGCAGCGTAACACGGACACGGATTGCCATAATAAAAAAAGGTTAAAAAGAATGTGATGAATGGTTTTGAGTTGTTCTTCATCGGTTTTTCTGCGTTATTTTTGGCTCGCTGCAGTTTCCCAAAGATGAATAAACGACGAATAAATGCGTCGTTCATTTGTAACAGTCACAAAATAGGATAAAATGTGTATTTAACAAGCTATGTCTCATACTGGGGCAATTGTGTGAAATTAATTAACTGTCCAATATAAGAGAGATTTGCTTGGTCCTCACCAAGGGTGGGCGATATGGCCAAAAAATATTACAATATATATTTTTAAATACCTCGATAATAATATCACAGACGATAGTCCACATTTTCTGATTCTTTTTGTTACTTCAAAACAACAAAACTCTTTAAAACTTTACGTTATAAAGAGTCAACAAAATAAAAATGCATCTCCGGCTCGGCCTGTTACATGCTGGATGGTAATTTTTGCGATTAACAATAATAATGTTGTTTTGAGACCGTTTATAAGTAACATAATGCTAATGGAATAATAATCCAAGAACACATTATCAGCGATCAATAAACTTTAAATTCTAATGAACATTTAACACTGGAACTGGAAGACATTTTAAATATCTAAAACAAATAAACAGAAGCAACAAATAAAATTAATTATGAAGTTTCTCTACACAAAATTATTCTTCAAATAAAGTGGCCAGTTGAGACCAAAACACCAAACCGAAGACTTTTGCCATTTGGTTTTTGATGGAAAGAGAGAAAGGTGACAGATTTTGCAAACTGATCGATTGGTTATTGCGACGGGCTGATCTGCGGCACCTCTTTCAGCTGCTCTTTGCGTTGTCGGTACTGTCGCTTCTGGGAATCCAGCAGGCTGGTCAGCTCCTTCTTCTGCTGACCCAGAATGTGCTGCTGGAACTTCTTCTCCTCCGTCAGGACCGCCTTCGTCTAAACGAACCAAAACATCTCCATCAGAAGCACTGCAGGAGTTTGTGTGGCGTTACTCGGCTCCTCTAAGCTCACCTCCTTCTCCTGGACAACCTGGTGCTTCTTCGACAGTTTTTCCAGCTCCATGGAGAAATTGTTCCTCTGGTTCTCCAGCTCCTTATCCAGCCTGAGTTGGTGCTCGTCCATCTCTGATTTCAGCTTGTTCTCCAGACCCATCAGCTGCTTCTGATGCTGCCGCCGCATCCGTTTATACCTGCGATGAGATGCAGCGCCTCAAAATCATTCGGCAGGAAGACGTTTAGCTTTTTCTTTTCCTCCCACTTTCTGGAGGCTTCACCAACACAAATTTGAGACTTTCAGACTTCTCCAAAGAAATGTACGAACTTCATCAAACCAACTGGCGATGGAAAAATAATAGCTAGCTAGCTAGCTAGCACGGGAGTGTTAGCAGTGAGTCACAGAACCAAAGGAAGACGTAACTCAAACTTTGACAGAAAAGTCCCACAAGGAAAAAAACACATAGAATATATTGAGATTAGTTCTGCCATGACAAAATTTAAGAAGTTTGATAGACGTATTTAAGGCAAACTTATTTTTTAAAACCGGATTTAAGACATTTTAAGGCCTTGATTTTATATACAGAAATGTTATACTTTTAGCGAGGGCATGTTAGCAGCTGGTTAGCAGTAGCCGCAGCCACTTCAGTTCTTAAATGAATCAAACTTGTTAAGGCCTTAATTTTACATGTGTAAATTTAAGCCTTTTTAAGGCCTTGATTTTGGGTGAGTGAATTTAAGACTTTTTAAGGTTGTGCAGACACCCTGTCTAAAGTCCCAAAACAATAAAACAGGACATTTTCTCGCAATGTAAAGCATTTTATGGTCTCACCCAGACATCTGCTCCCTAAGAGCCGAGCCCTGCTCATGTTCCTGGATCTGACGGGTCACCAGCGAGGCGGTTCTGATGGTGGCAAAGTGATCTCGCCGTCGACGTCTGCCACCGCCTCCCCCCCCGCCTCCGCCTCCGCCGCCGCCTCCTCCTCCGCCAGACGAAGCTTCTCGTTGAGAGTCGACCTCTGGCTGATAGGGATCATCGTAGATGTTGTCGTGGCTCTACAAAGTGGAGAGAATTTTTTTTTTTTAACCACTTTATTTGTTTAGGATTAAAAATAAAACGTCTTGGCTTTTCTGCTGTTAGCAGGTGAAGTTTGAGACGTGTAAAGTTTCTGAATCGGCCATAAAAATCCGACTAGATGTCGATTTTCTGTTGTACTCCAAATTATTCACAAGTTTTTTCGTGGAGGATTCTAAAATATTTTAATAAAAATGCAGCGGGGGAAGATGAAACACTATTGGCAGCCAATCCAGAAGAGTAATTTATTTTTCTTGGCGCTGGTTGGCTGAAGCACTGAGATAATCTAAGGTTGTGGATGTTAGCTTCTGCGCTAGTGCTAAGGCAGTTCCCACTGTTCATACTAATGCATATTAAGGTACATTTGTCGTCTGAGCTGTTAAAATAGTCAGTTTTAAGCATTTTTACAGATTATAGGGGTTCTCCAGTGTTAATGGATTTCAGCTATTCGCTCCCTAATTCTGTGAATACTGGGAAATGTATGTTGAATCTAAAGACACCAATTAAAAAGATGAATTCTTACTTATATTATTTTAAACTTTAATAAATACAGATAAGATGATGCCGCTTACTGACTTTTACCGTTTTTTTTATTCTATGCTAACTTTTGCTGTCATATCTACCTGTGTGACCAGATTAAGTAATGTAAACCCAATGTGCATATTTAAATACATTTCTTCACATAAAAAGCCTCTTTGATGTCCAAACTGGCTCTTCTGGTCCATATTCTCCATTTCAGAGGGTGCCTCAAATCATTGTGTTTTTTGCTGAATAATAATTTATTTTGTTGCTGCTTCATTTTGCAGCATAATAACTCTACTGTGAAGGTAGAAACAATAACATTTCCTCCCTTGCATGTAGAAGTGTATCTCTGTGTTGCTATTACCTCACATTTCCTGTAGGGGGTGCAGTTTCTCCAAAGTCAAAACTGTTTGAATTTAGTTTTTAACACTTAAATGTACAAAAAAAACCCTAAATATTACATTATGACTAAAGGATGTTGCACCAAATTACTGGTTAAAAACAACGATCATAAAGTGATACTCTACTGAAGGTAGTACTTGTGGTCTTGCTTAGTGATTTATATTTTTAAACAAACAGTGACGTGTCTGACCAGAGGTTTGTGCAGGACGGAGCTGTTGGAGGTGACGGTGTGCTCGCCCTCCTGCATCATGGCCATCTCGCCGCTGTCGTCCGAGCCGTCGGCCAGGCTGTTGACGGAGCTGCTCTGGGAGCTGGCGCTGATCGACATGGACGGCAGGGAGTGGGAGCTCTCCATGCTGTTCACTGTGCCGGTGCGCAGCATGTACCCTTCCACATCCTGGAGGGAGCGGAGAGAAACTCTGGTTTGAAACATTCGAGCTTCAGGGATGAAGGTAGTAAAGATACCAGGCTATAATATTACAATTCCCAGTAGACTGCAATGGTTGATTTGAGAAACGTTGGGCCTCTTATAGTCCTTTTTTTTTTTTTTTTTTTCAGTAAAAAACTAATCAAAATAACTTTTCACGGTTAATGTTTATCATTTTGCGCCGTTAGCTTCCTGCTCCTCCTACAGGATTTTATTATGTCAAAAATCCAAAACATAATTTCAAGTTCTATTATTTCAGTTAACAATTTAAAAATTAAAACATTCACTTTGAAATGAATTCATACTTCTACACCTCAGACTTTAGAAATAGGTTATAGGTAACATGAGTGGATTAAAAAAGAAACTAATAGATTATATTTTTCTGATAAATTAAAATTGTGATAAATTATTCCATAAATTATCCCAACAAATTAAAATATTATCATTTAGAAACCATTTTATACAAATATATTAACGGCTTATTAATGCAAGTACACAAAGGTCAGAAAACTGTAATTTCTAAAGAACATTTAACATTGGCATATTTTAAGTGAAAGACATTAAAAATATTCAAAACACCAATAATTAAAATAGATTATCAAGTCTCAGAAAACAAAATTGGATTTCAAAACATAATAACAGACAAGGAAAACAGGCAGGTACCATCTACTTTGTACCTGATGTCAAATGTTTGCATAATTTCTCTTCAACAATATTAAAAGGTTAGCGATAACCTCCAAATGGAGATTATCGCTTACTTTAATTTGTCATGCGATTGATTTATTGATTTATTGCTTATTGCGGGAGGCTTAGATAAACGGATGAAGGGACGAACAAACGCAGCCCTTCCACCTCAGCCTCACCTCTTCCTCATCCCCTCCTTCCGGTGCCGGACCGTTGTGAGCCTCGTGAAACAGGATTTTCTTCATCTTGCGGTACTGCAGGTTGTCGAGCTCGCGGACGGCGTCCTTGGTTCGCGCGATCAGGTCCATCACCACCGTCATGGGACGCTCCCTGCATAGGAAATGGTGCTGGACGGCGGGACAAGGCAGAGGACGGAAACAGACGCGGTAAAACAGCAGGTTTATGTTTCCAACAGGAGAATCCACATTTTATGAGGGAATTTGGACGACTTCACGATTTTACTGATTCAGAGCTCAGCGTCAAAATCCTGTACGAATAATTTAATTAAATTACTCTTTAGGACAAAGTTTGACTCCTGGGCTTGTTAAATTGGCCCAAAATATAAATTACATGTATTTTGTAAAAATAATGCAAGTACACCCATTTGCATTAATAGAAATAAAATGTATTCTATAACTACTATAACTAGATTTTATGAATTTATTTACAGAACACATTTATTTTATTAAAATAATTTTTTATGAATTTTATAAATTCATAAAATATGAATTTAGGGGTGCAACTAACCAGTTTAGTAATTGATTATTTTTTACAAATAATCGGTTATAAAATTGCATATTTTTTATTTAACCACTTAAACATTTCTTTTATTCAATATTAGAAAAACCTTAAAATATTCAAACAATTCAGTTCCTTTTTTAAATAATAAAATAAACATTTTATCATCTAAAATGCAATAACCTAGCTTTCCATTTACTGAATCTGAACCAAGACAAAACATATTCACAAACAGTTGTTTATGCCTTAAATGCAAAACGTTCACATCTTGTACAGTGTTGGCTTAATGGCTGCTCTAAATATGTTCTTTTTGTCACCAAACGTCCTTTTTTTCCAAGTCTGTATACTGCAGTTAACGATTAATCAATTTCTAAATTATTTGACAATTATTTTAACAATCGATTAATCTCGATTAATCGTTTCCGCCGTAGACGTATTTAAATAAAATATCCTACAATTAAAGGCATTTTCTGTCAGATCTTCTCACTTCTCCGTTAGAAAAACAATCTGAAGACTCTGCCTGCCTTAAGCATCCAACCTCTTTCCTGCGACTGTCCGTACCTTCAGCAGCACATCAGAGGTAGGTCTGTCCTGGGCCAGCTTTTGCAAACAGGAGTCCACAAAATTGCGGAAATAATCCGACCTGGAATAGAAAACAAATAAAAATCGTAATTTAATAGCAGTTCAAAAAGGTTTAACGATGCTGTCTAGTATCATATTTATCTTCCACTGAAGAACACTGGTAACTTCTAGGTCCAGTCTCTCTTTGACGGATTTGCCAAGTCAGGAAATTATTGCTATTTATTATCACAGCAGGATACAAAAGCTAGAATTATGATTCATCCTGAAAACACAAAAACTGTTTAGGGGAACCCAAATGTTACTTTTGCCGTTTCAACTACTGTGTTCCCATCAAAAAATAATTTAACCTCGAGTCTTGATTGCTGTAATGCACTTCACTTCTTTTAGGAAATGGTCTTCAATTTCTCACTTCCAAAGGTACAACGCGTCATTGCTCAATTTTTACCTAGAGCCAGCGAACAAGAGGGCGATTGTCCCGGTCTGGTTTCAGATAATCGGCCCCAAGTCCAGTTCTGAATTAATTTCAATCTTCTTGGTCTCAATAAGACGAAAATCAATAATATTAAGAGGCTAAATAGTTGTTCTTTGTTTGAATCGAGGCGGATGCAGGTTATGCAGAGGAGTTGCAGCTCCAAAACTGTGGAACGCTTCAACATTGCACATTAAAATTTTGCTTTAAAAAATTTAAAGTCTGAGGCTTTAGATTCAGAGTGACCACTCCATTTTTTTTACTCACTCTTTGATTTACTGTATTTTCTGGCCTATAATTGCTTTTTTCCCCCAGTTTGGCTGGTTTCCTCTTAATGACATTTTTCGACTGATGTGACGTATAGTCCAGAATACACGGTAATTCTTGCTGGCTACTCTGTTACTAATTTATGCCGTAGTTTCTCTTATGCTGGGTCTTACTGTACAGTACTTGTTCTTAACCTGCTCTATGAATAAACCTCTAAAACAAACTAAAGTTATCCTATCTTTTGCCAATAGTCGCGATATAAAAGATGAAAAGGGCTTATAAGTTTTCTCTAAATCAAATATAGCAACCAAAACAATCTCAGTTTCCTCTGAACAGTAAAGGCCCACAAGAAAACAATGAATCAAGTGGAAAAAATATGGAAGCAAAGGCTTAAGTATCAAAGATAATCTAACCACATTTTACGTTTTGTATTCATCTAAAGCTTTGCAAACTGTGTTAAAGTTTATGGTTGTGAAGTTTTCAGTTCAAGCAGCAATAAAACAGTTTTTTACTCATTTCTCACCAGTGATTCGACTGCAGCACGGGGCTCTCATTCTGGGCGATGTGGTATAAGGCACTCATAGCATTCATGTTGAACAGCGGCGGCTTCCTCTCCGCTGCAAAGTGACGAAGCAGGGAGTGATAAGAAAGAGGAAATGGTTTCAGCTATGTGAACGTCTGTCCTAAACACACTAATGGGAGTTTTTTCTCTTACCCAGCTCTATGCAGGTAATGCCAAGTGACCACACATCCACCTTCCCGTCGTACTGTCCCTCGTCCATGGCGAGGATCACCTCAGGGGCCATCCTGCACAGAGGAAACAACATTTCCATCTTTTTCTGTTTCCATTTGAGAGTGGAACAACAGAGAGCTGCAGGCAAATCCGTTTCCAGAGTCTGAACAACATCGACTGACGATATTCAAACTCAAAAATATTTTATTCAATTCAGAGGGAAATTAAATGTTTCAACTTATATTCTACAATTTTCTTCAGAGAGTTGTAGATGGTGACAAACAAGGGCAGGGAGAATCTCCTCTAGCAGTCAGTGTTACAGCGGCTCTGACTGTCATAAAAGTCTCATGAAGAGGAGATGTTGTAAATGTTCTTGATTTAATGAAGCAGACGTCTAGAGCCGGGCTGAAACGATTAATGAGATTCATTACAATTAATAAATTGTTCAAATAATTGTAAACTAATTTAGTAATAGATTAACCATTAACTGATAATCGTTAAATGATCGAGCAGTTCTTAAAGGAGTGCCGTGTTGTTGCATTTTAGACATTAAATATTTATTCTGTTATTTAAAAGAGGAATTTATTTGCCTTTCTCTCCAGGAAGTTGCAGCTTTTTGTTTGTGATTTCACAACATTTTTTTTCAAAAGGTTGTGAATTTTTTTAAGCTTTATTTTTGCTGTTCTTACATAAAAAAATTGGAATTTCTGCACATAACCTCCCCCCCCGCCCCCCCAAAAACAGAAAAAAAGACACGATTCTAACATAGTTAATATTTAAAGTACAAATAAGATTTTCCAGTTAGTTCTTAAAAGAACACACTGCAAAAACACAAAAACTTACCAAGTATTCTTGGTCAAGTTTCTAGTGCACATATCTTAGTACATATGAAATAAGACAAAACTTAAAAGTAACTTATTAGCAAGATGTACGAGCTTATTACAGTCAAGGAATGGTGTGTTGTTGCATTTCAGACTATAAATGTTTATTTTGTTAATTAAAAGAGAACTTGATTTGTTTATTTGCATTTTTTAATGCACTTCTAATGTTGCATAAAAACATTTGAATAAAAAATATGCAGAAAGTGACTGTTTTTTATTTGATTAATCATCAGGATAATTGATCAATTAATCAAAAATAATTGTCAGTTGCAGCCTTTCTGTACGCCAACTTTATGCACTGGTGCAAGTTTCTGACTGCAGGTTAGACTCAAGTCATACAGTTTATCCCCGATACCAACCAAAAGTATGTAAACTTCTGAATTCAAAAGATGTTGTTTGAAAAACTAAAACATTTTCTTGCCACATTTTCTGGCATTTGGCGAATTGAAATAACTTTTTAACTGATGTAAAACAAGAGAAGTTTGTGTCTTTTTACTCTGTAGACATAAACAATTAATTGATTACTAAGTTACTTGGTTATTTCAATGATTGATTAATCACGACTAATCGTTTCAACCTTAGTGTGTATGAAGCATTTAAACAAATATGCCGTGGTTGTTTTACCAGTAAGGTGTTCCCACGAAGGAGTTGGCCGGAGCAACAATAGAAGCAGAGCCGAAGTCTCCCAGTTTGACCTGACCCGGTTCTGTTAGCAAGATGTTTCCTGCTTTCACATCCCTGATAGGCAGAAAGCATCAGATGGAAGAGAAACAGAAAAACCGAGGAAGAGATGAGATGTCGCTGCAGCATAAACAGTGTTGCATAAGCTTTGTTATCAGAACCGCTCATGCCTCTCGTCAAAGCGTGGGCGCGGAGAGCGGGGTGGCTGAAGAGAAGCGGGGCTCACCTGTGAATCATGTTGTGAGAGTGAAGGTAGACCAGTCCCTGCAAAGCACCGTCGGTAATGGCAGCTATTTCCACCTCTTGAAGGGGTTTCTTGTGGACTGTGGAGAGAATGTTTACATTTGCATAAACGATAGACCGAAAACGCAGCGAAATCTCGATAAATGTTTTGTCCCTCGTACCTTCTAGCAGGTCGGAGGCTGAACCCAAACAGTACTCCATCACCAGCTGGAAAAGAGCAAACAGGAAGAGCGTTGTTGTTTGGAAACATCCAACCACACAGTGACCATTTTGTTTTGCTCCGGCGCTGAAGTAAACCTGCAGAAATCTAGCTACTTATCAATGTTTTTATTGCTTTTTAACCTCATTAGGTTTTCCAAATATGCCAGAGGTTTTCAGTGAATCGTCTTTGGGAATAAAATTCTTATTAAGCCCAGAAGGAACCAGGAGCTAAACCTGAAATCTAATCTCACTTCCTGCCGTTTCAGGAAGTTGTGGAGCCGCGTCGGATTAGTCAAACACAGACGCTGCGACGACTACGACATGCAAACAGCAGCAGAAGTGGAACAATGAAATAAATACCAGAGGTTTAGAGTTCCTGCTTTTAAGTGATGAATTGCAAATAGAAATAGATTTTTCTGTCATCGGATCAAAAAATGAGGCGACACGAAAGAGAAATACTGACTTTACATCGTCTCTTTCTACATTTTTTAATGTTTTTTTTATTTAATTTTTAAATTACTGTATCATAACTTTAAAAAACGGCATAGACAATAATTTCTTAATATTTATGAAAAATTACTACTTCCATTGGCAGATTATTTCATTTATAACAAGACATTTTCCCATGTTGTAAGTAAAATAATCTGCCAATGGAAGCAGTATTATTTACCTAAAACCATCCCATATATTTTGCTGAAAAGGTGCTTGTAAATTAGCACACATGAAATAAAATAGAACTAAGATATTTGCACTTGAAACTAGACCAACAATACTTGGTAGGATTTTGTGTTTTTTTGCAGTGCACTCTCAATACAAATCAAGTCCTGAGTTGTCAAAATGCAAAAAAAAAAAAAAAAAAAAAAAAAAAAAATTTCAAGTTAACATGAGCTGTTTACATAGAATAAGTAAATCCTTCAGAAGATCTCAAAATGGCATTTGCAAAAAGAATAAATAATCACTTAGCGTCACATTTTTTGTCTTACAAGTTTGGCTTTGTTTTGAAACATGAAGTTAAATTAGAAAAGGGCCAAAGGGAAAAGGTCAAAATTCAGAAGCGTTGGTCAGAAAAGGAGGAAATGTTAAGGTGGTCAGAGAGCATTTGAAAATGTTAGAGTAATTTAATATGAGATAGTGAGAAAAGTTTTTCTTTTAAATTCAGTGTTTGTAAATGTGCTGTATTTGCTGGAGCTGCAGGTGCTGCGCAGCGCCTCACCCAGGCGGTGTGCTCTCTCAGGTAGCAGCCTCGGTACTCCACCGTGTTCGGGTGGCGCAGCTTCTGGAGGAACTTCACTTCCTTGATGATATCCTGCCATTTCTGGAGCAGAAACAGAACCGCCGTCACTGGCCAGCTGACTAATCCACGGTTCGTACGGTAAAACTTAAAACACTTTTCAAGCATTTTCAGTACCACACTTTGAGATAGAAACATTGCAAATAAACTAAAAGAAGACAGTTTTAATTCACTGTTATGTGAAATAATTCCTAATAGTATACTACATTCTAGGGCTGAAACGATTCCTCGAGTGATTCCAGTACCTCGATTATTAAAATTCCTCGAGGAAAACTGACCTGCCTCGAAGCCTCGTTATATTATGTGTTATTATTTAGCGCACCGTGTTTTGGCCCGGACTTTATTTACTCTCTCACTTCCGCCTGAGTTGTTGACGAAAGCTAAGTGTTAGCAGCATAACGTCCAGTTTTCAAGTTCGGCCTGGGA
>CAEGAE010028743.1:0-18235 GCA_903067095.1 Girardinus metallicus | reverse complement strand
TCGGTAATATAATGAGAGTTTGTCCTGAAGATCCATATGAATGAAGTTGTAGCGACACTCGCTGCTTCTCAGGTACGAGCAACACCTGCCGATTTATTAAACATTCACATGTCCACCATTATACGGGATTTACTGCCTTAATCCTTGTTTTGGCGTAAACATATTACAAATAAGTATATATATATTTAAATAAATTATCTTTAATGAGTGTTATTTGTATAGACACGTTTAAGTTATTGTTTACGTACGGAAATTCTGCGCATGCGCACAATGCTGGAAGCTATAAAGGCTATTCTTTAGCTTGCCGTCCATAGCCAAGTACACCTCGCTGCAGCAAACAGCAAAAAATGTAATCACGGTGTTCTGTGTGTCCTAACCTGTTCTAGGAAGCATAATAGGTCACCTTATATCTGTCTGAGTAAAAGCAAAGTGATTTTGTCTCTTAAATAATCAGTCAGATGCAGGTTTTGCAGTGATATTTTTGTTACACCTCCAAGCTGTTTCGTGAGATTCACAGCTGGATCTACGGCAGAGCGACGCGTCTCGTCCAGCGAGCCTCCGGTCGCTTTGCTGCCTCTGGCCAGCTTCTTCCAGCAGGCATTCAAAGTTTCAGTTTCCATCTCCTGAATGGCCAAACTGCATTACGTATATTTAAATACCGTAACGTTATTGGCACACAGATAGAGAAGAAGCGCGGAGACTGTTTAGCCAATCAGGACGCAGAACACAACGCGCTGTGGAAAAGAAAAACTGCACACAAAATCCGCGAAGCAGCGAGACGTGAAAGGTGAAAGGTTATATGAGGGTTCACTGTACGAACATTTCCACCAAAAAACTAAAAAAAAAAACGTAAACATTTCTGACTTCGAAAAGTTTAAAATTTGCTAGAAAAAAAAATCTGAAATTTTGAGTTTAATCCCAGAAATGTTCTAGAAAAACTTTTCAACTTTGTTGACTTTCGAAATTTTCATGAGTTTCAAAAGTCAAACATTTTTGACACTTGAAACTCAAAAATTGTCAACTTTCTTGGTAGAAAATTTGATTACTCTTAAATATTTGGTGGAAACTTTTTCTTTGTTTATCCATAATTGCCCTGATTCACCATTGTTGATTTTGCTGTATCATCTAGTTTTCAGTTTCCTTTGGGCTCAACTGAACAATTTATTTGACAAAGTTTGCTATATTTAGTGAAGTTTAATAGACTAAATCAAAGCTGATTTTGTACTTTACATTTATTAAAATTTAGCCTTATTATATTTAATATTTTAAAAGTCTCCATCTGCATCTATCAGCCAAATCTGTTTCATTTTTGACCTGCAGTTGGGGGCCGCACACTGTCAGTCCCAGGGCCACAAATAGCCCCTGCGCCGCAGTTTGAACACCCCTGATTTAAACGCTGAATCTTGCTTTGTAGTGTGAGACACGACACTGACTAATGTCTGAAAGAAACTGCTGCTCTGTTCGCTCCAACAAAACGTCTGCATGTCATCATCCGACCTGCGGCCCGTCGTCTAAAAACGTCTGGAAGGTCAGAGGTCGAGTCGGTCCGGTCAAAGTAAATCCCATCTGTTGAGTTTGAGCAAAAGTTCATCTGGGACAAAAACAGCAACTTGGAAGAAGAAACGAGCCAGAAATCAACATCTTGTGTGAGATTTAAACAAACATTTCCAGGAGCCGGGCTGTTGATTGGATCTGTTATCTCTCATATAATTATGCCCTGCTGGGATTTCAACAATCTCAACGACCACAGCAACACCCATCGCCTGGGGATGATAAATTACTGCTCACAAACTCTCAAAGCAAATATGACTCACTTACAGATTCAAACTAGACGGTCAGGAGTAATAAAATCAAAAGTTTAGAAGATAAATCCGGTCATTTGTTTGTGCCTCAGGTGCCGACGGCACCAACTTCCAGTCATTCCTGTGTTTACAGTCCGAGACTCTCCGGTCACCCTCACCTGGAAGAATCGCCTCTTCTGCCGGACTGTTGCTCTGCTTCAGCTCTCAGTCCTTCACACTTCCTCCAAGCTTTTTCCTTCTCATGCTTTCCAAAACGGAGTGGCTGACCGGCTGAACGTCCTGCACACTCGCCCCGCTTCAGGCAGGCAGCAACAAGCAGCGCCGCACAATCGCAAACCCGTCCCTCCCCGTCCTCCTCCTCCTCCTCCTCCTCTTCCTCCTCCTCTCTCCTGGGAGCGATTTGCGAGCGTCCAGCTCCTCCTCCTGCTCCTCTGCGTTTGGGAGGAGTTTTCCTTTTGTCTTCTCAAAGTCCTCCTCTCGCGTGCGGCTCACCTCCTCTCCGGTGCGTTTCCTGCACAGCCTCATATTTCTTTTGTTTGCCGCGTCTTACACAAACACCAAAAGGTCTGGTGATAGAAAAGGAAATCTAAGAGAGACTCGGAGAATTTCTGTTTCTACTTTCTATATCTTAGTACACTTGAATTAAAAAAAAAAAAATCACTTCTAATTTTATGTATATGTTGAACTTCTGCTGTATATTAACTTTCAGAAAGAAAAAAAAATACTTGTACTCCAGTAAGAGGAGCATTACTTCAACATGCAAGTCGCAAGAAATGATTAAAGTAAGAGGTATTTGGTAAAAAGCCTACAAAAGCACTGATAACTGATCAAATGATCATTTAATAGTTAAAATTACATCATCAGACAGAACAAAATATAAAGTTAAGGGGAAAATTAGGTATTTTGATGACCAAAATGACAGTAATTTATATAAGTAACAAAAAAATTTACAAAATTAGGCAGTTTTTTTTTTTTCCCCAAATCAGTTTCTTCAATAAAAAACTGATGAAACTTCAACAGAAGCTGCAGGTGTGTGTCTGAGTCTGGGTCTGGCGGATCTTTGGTTAAAACATGTTTTCATCCAGAGATTTTCCTCAAGTCAGAGCAGAGATGTTTCATAATAAAATGACTCTAGTAAAAGTAAAAAAAACCAGTGAAGAAAAAAAAAATACTGCTAAAAGCAAAACAGTAAAAAGTTACTCAGGTAAATGTTGCTTCCCAACTCTGGTTAATAACATAAAGGCAGGTTTTGAGTTATTCCTGTTTTGGTTTTTGGCAGCACTGCCCTGAAGGTAAAAGTCTGAACAGTTTGTGTCCAGGATGTGTGGGATCTGCTCAGATTTTAGCTGCCCGTTTCCTAATTCTAGACCTGCACATGACCTGGATGCACTGCAAAAACACAAAATCTTACTTTTATGCTGATGACAGTGTCACTATACATTTTTTATGCATCATTAAAAAAGCAGGACATTTTTCTCACGCTATAAGGTTCTTGTGAGTTAGTGTTAGTCTTCTGTCTAATTTGCATGTGCTTTTGCAGTGAAGGAACAAAACAAGCTAATCCCAGTGAGGTTGCAACATGTCTGAGACTCTGAAGATTAATGAGGTTGAGCTGCTTGACTCAATGTTGGCTTAAGCTTAAATCGGCTGCGTGTTGCAGGTTTAAGTCCAGTCGGATTCTTCTTTTGACATCCAACGTTGGAGTTTTACTCAGGTTGTTTGGTTTGAACGCGAGTCTTTGCTGGCAGCCTTCAGGATAACGCTCTCTCTCCTGTCTTTGTCCTCCGGTTCCTTTGTATTGTCTGCAGTCGATAACGTACAGACACGTGTGTGTGTGTGTGTGTGTGTGTGTGTGTTTTCCTGCAGACAATACAACAGGAGCTAAAGATGATCCGATGACCCACTTACGACACTCAGACAGAGAAGCGTTTGGATCTGCGCTGTAAGATTAAGGTTTTTATTGGTGCAACACGCCTTCAGGATACATTCATTAGGAGAGTAAATGTTTGGGAATCGATTAATAAAATCAATTTTTTTTTTTTGCACTTGTGCTTTGTGGCGCCACCTGGTGTTCAAACTCTGTTAAACACTCCTGGGTCTGGCAAAAAGCAATAAATCAATTAATCACATGATAAATTAAACTCAATAATTTCCTTTTGGATGATTTATCGTTTTTCTCTTCCTCTACCAGAAACGGATGGTAAAAGTTTTCAGTTTGGTGTTTCGGTCTCAACTAGCTGCTTTTTTAAGGATAGTTTTCATAATTAATTTTGTTTCATTTCTTTTGAACATTTAAATGTCTTCCAGTTCCAGTGTTAAATGTTCATTAGAAATTAAAGATCTTTGAGAATAAGTTGTTTCAGTATTTTGCCATTATTACCATTACGTCACTTGAAAATGGTCTCAAAACAACAACATTACCGTTTATCGCGATAAATTCTGGGACAATTTATCGTCCAGTAAAATTTGTAGTCGTGGAAAATTTACAAAGCAAATTTTTTAAATTGACCGACATGTTTCTTCTGGTTGTAAAGTTAAAATCTCAGATATTTTCCATATCAAATTTGATTTTAATCGCTTTATTTTTCATCTTTCTTTCCTAAAAAATAAATTACAAACAGAAAATATTTTTAAAAAGCGGCTTTTATTTCAATTATTCATTCTGTGAGATGCACAACAGAGTATCAAGCCACACTACGAGACATTTTGCTTAATTATGAAAATAAAGTCTCGTAATACTAGCAGAATGAAGTCGCAATTATATGTCTGACAACTAAGACAAAAAGTTATCTTAATAATAGAAAAACATCTGGACTGAGTTTTTCCTTATTTCTATAACTTATACCAAAGTATGACTTTTTTTTTACATTTTAAGTTTGTTATTTTTTGTTTTGGAGTTCTAATATTACAGCTATATTCCTGTAATTTTATGACTTTATTTTCATAATTAAGACAAAACGAATCTTAGCCTGGCTATACCTCGAAATAAAAAGAAAGAAAAGGAGAAAAAAAGGTGTGAATAGACCTGCTTGAATTAAATCCATTTAAATTATTTTAAAATAATTTTAATTCTTTGGAATTTAAAGAATTTAAGATGTGCAACAAATAAATTACCAAAGGAAAAAAAAAATAGAGCTAGTATTTAAAAATAATTTTATTTCATCTAGTGAACAAGATGCGTTTAGGTTACTTAAAATAAACGTTAGCGTGTTTAGCTTCCTCTCAGACCTGACTACAAGATCCCATAATTAAGATTCTTATAAATATTGTGTGAGGATTTTTATGTTTGCCGTTTGAAAATCCATTTTCTGGTGGTTTCTATGAGATGTTTTGGTCGTTTTTAGGGTAGTGGGTGTTATAATCTACAGGCTTCCAGGTGGAAATCTGATTTTCCCGTTTTCCTCTCTGCGCTCCGTTTCACGGCGGGATGTGATCCGTCCTGTCATCTTTTGTCTGTGAGGGTGGCATTTCCAAGAAGCTGCGCACTGAGTCAGAGTCAGATCTATAATCTTCTCCTGAATCACCTGAGATTTCCCAAAATGCACAAAACAGACGCAGAGGAGGGGAAGAGGAGGAACGTAAACCTGGCATGGGTCGTTATGTTTAAAACTTTTATGTGTTCTCAAAAGAACAAGATGGGTAAATAGATGTGAAGCAAAGAGTCATTAGAAATGTGTGTTTAAATACATCCAGTCGAAACAGGAACCAGGTTTGTTTTGTTGTTTTTAATGTTGCACCATTTTCCTCTGCTATTTTAATGTTTGGCTCACAATTCAATAACATTTGCTACATTTTGAATCAAAGCTTTAGCTAACACAAACCATGGAGTTTCAGTAATTTCTCGGTTGGCACTCTTCTGCTAATGCGCTAATATCGGAGCTATCTTTGCGTTTAGCACTATTGCTAACTTTGAAAACACTTAGCATCCCCCTACGTTTTCTCCGCTAAATACTAAAGCTCTAATTTCCTTGGCCATTTTGTAAACTTTCAGCTGAATGAAGTTCGTCATCTGTGCTGAAGTTTCGGTTTTTGACTGTTCAGAATTCTTCAAGCAGTTAAGATGTTTGTGTTCATGCTCTTATTTTGAAGTGTGTGAGGAGAGTTCTGTTTCCTCTCCATGTTCCAGCCTATTTTTTTCCCAAAAATGTTATTTTAAGCAAGAGACATACAGAAGCAGGAAAGTAGAGAACAAAATATAAACATGAATATCCAAAGGTGTTATCGAACACACAAATTATAACGTAGAAATTAAATTGCTGCTTAACATTTACTCTGTACCCAGAATGCATTGCTGTAGAACTACAGCCTGATGAGAGCAACAGCTTATGTCGTGTCATTGGCACATGACTGTATTGAGCGCGTTAGCATTAGTTTCTGCAAAAGCCCATCTTGGAATAGCGCTTTTAGCGCGTTAGCATGACTAAAGCACATTTCCTGTTAACAGAAATTCTTGCTTTGGCACAAGAAACCTGAACACTGGATTGCAAACGTTGAACGCCGGTTTATTCCCTCCAGTTTTCTGTCAAACTGTAAAATAACTAACTTTATCCTCAGAGCCGTGTTATGGCAGAATACAGCAGTTTGCTTTCAGGTTGTCAGCTTGTTTTAAGCAGTTGCTCCGACGCCTCGAATGGACGATGCAAAGTCTCCACAGAACATTCTCACCCTGATATCACCCACTGACCGTCCGTCTCTCTTTTCGCTCCCCCTCATTCCTTGGACTCTTCGTCTCCTTCCTCCCTCTCCTCCTCCGCTGCCCTTCTCTCCAGTAGACTTGTATACAGATGCATGCTTGTGTGCCCGTATGCACGTCTCCGGCCAGAAACAGAAGTAAACACCAGCCGCTCCAAAACGTTGTTGGAAAATTGTGATATTTAATTCCGAGGAAGAGCGTCAACAGTAATTTCCCCTATAGTAATAATTAACTCCACGCAACTTCTTAACAAGGAAAGCATATCTAAACGATGCAACATGCAGCCTGGAGCCAAGAGGAAAAAGTTGCACACCAGAATTTCTCATTAGTCACCTAATTGCTCCAAAGTCATTTTAAGAGACTTTGTACATTAGTATAAACATGTACATATGGTATGCATGTACAACGTCTTACACCGAAGGTACCAAAGCTATTTCCCGTGCTTGTGTGAGCTTGTTCTCACCTGAAAAAACAAATTTAATGAGGCTCTTCTCATTTCTGTAAATTCCTCATCTTTTCCTTCCAGAAACCTGCTTCTGCCTGCATCACGGAGGTTAATCAGAAAACGTCTTTAAATTCCTTAATGCAAGGAGAAAGGAGAGGGAATGCTTTCAGGTGAAATCATTTGAATTCGTCTATAACTGCTTGTCCTTGTAAGGCCGAGCATAGGGCAATATTCATGCAGAAAACCCCCTGAGAGCTTTAAACGCTGGACTGTCCTGCTGCAAGGCGACAGTGCAAACAGCTGCACCACCATGCAGCCGGACATGCACAGCAGGGAAGCAGCAACCTCGATGGTTTCTCCATCTTAACTTGGTTCTGCTAATCCCGTGTGAGATGAAACAGCAGCAGTAAATAGTAAGAAGGAAAATCTTCTAAAATTTGTGGAGGTTACCATTTCTTTTGACATAGAAAACGTTATCCTAATCTAGATATCACTAACTGCATTTCCACGAGCCATAAAATTATGCAAATTGAAATAAAAATAAATTCACCTAAAGAAAACGCACCAATTTTGAAAAAAATTCACATTTTTTGATAAAAGGTGTTTTTTTTTTTCCCAAGTATCAACGTAGATTTATTTAGCAAAACTGCAATAGAAACACTTCTTTCACAATCTTCTGAGTCACATGATCAACAGCCAGTTGTTACTACTGGCGGAAACGCCGAAGAAGACGACAGGAAGTGGTGGCAGGATGATTATTTGTTTTTGATTTTATTTGACAATGTGTAGCTCAGAGCACAGCACGGTTCATAAAAAGCTGTCATTATAAGGGGCTGAAGCCATATCTGTACTGTAAAATGGCCGACTTCAGTTTACCGAAAACGCCACATCCATAGCCACTCCAGCGTTTGAATAAAATGCTAACGTGGAAACACAGCAAATAGTGTTTTTTCAACATTAGCAAAATATCGACAAAACTTAGTCCATGGAGATGCAGCGACTGGTGTCCATGTGAGTGTAAGCTTCAAAAAGTAAAGTCAAAATCCTTAGCAACAAAAGTTATTGTGTTCAAGGCAAAGTTCTGAATTCAGTCTGATGTTTCGGGTCAGATTGTTTTCTGACCCAAAACATCAATGAGTCATATCAAAAGCGAAAAGAAACACTTTAGCATCAACCTAGCTATGTGTGAAACTACTCTGTAGAAGTTGGACTGATTCTTAGAAATAAATAATAAATAAACTATAAATGTTTATGGCATCATTGTAAACATTCATTACACTAAATGAATGATGTGTTTTTGTGGTTAAATGTAAAATCTGCAAAATGAGACGATTTTTGAATCTGATGAATCGTCAGGAAAGCGGTAAGTTGCAGCTTTTACCCACAGGATTAGTTTTAATTGCATTTTTTTTGTTTAACGTGTGCTTAACATGCCAGATTCAACATGTTAACAATTGTGTTTACGTCTTCAAATAGCATTTAATGAGAAGCGACCATAAAATATGTGGATGTTTATAAGAAGGAACGTTGGTATTTGTGTTTTTATAGATGTTTTGAGTTGATCAAGGAGAGGGAGTCGATAACAGAGATCTCACTAAATGATTGCGGTTATTTTAACTTTGCAGAAAGGCGTGTGCGATTACATCTGTTCATGACGCATCATGTTTTCTTTACATGAACACAGCTCAGGCCTCGCAAGAAATCCTAAAATAAAATCTAAATACCAAGTCTTATCAGCTGAAACGGAACGCAATTAAAGAGAATTTGGATAATTTGGAGGACATTTTGTTTCTTATCCAGGATGTTCTTATTTTAAATGAGTCCAGTTCCAGGAGCAAGATATTCTGATACCAGAGACTACGGCTGAGTGATGACTGAGAGACGGAAACAGAGCGATGCTGATAGCACACTGAGTATTAACTCTAGGTCATGCTGATAATTTCCCATCTCATCCTGTCTGTCAAGATGTAAAAGTTGTGGGATAAAACTAAAATAAACTCAGGACGAAGCACAAACTAGATTTCACATGAGAAATACTAAAAATAATGAAGCTGGCCTTGACACTCGAATGAAAACATGCAAATTAGAGGTTAAGGAAAAAAAACTGAAATTCTCTGATTGTTTTTCTGTTTAAAAAAAAAAAAAAAGTCCTGTGCTTCGAAATATCCAAACTAATCCAAGTGGTAATTTGAGAACTTTCCTCATTCTTACTTTAAAATTACATTAATACTCTTAGTTATGGAAGAGAAGAACGTTAACAAACGTATTGACTTTTTTCCTCTGATTTGACTTTCAGAGTTTAAAAGTTAGAATTTTGAAAAAAGTTAGAATTATGAAAAAAAAAAAAAAGATTATGTGAAAACTGCAGAATTCCGGCAAAAAATTAACAGAATTCCCAAAGAACAAAAATTCCAAACAAAAATCTGAATTTTTGTAAAAACATCAGAATTTGGAGGGAAAAAAAAACGTAGAATTCTGAAAAAAAAATTGAATTCAGAAAAAAACCTCAGATTAAAACTCAGATTAAATCTGAGAAGAAGTCAGAATTCTTTCTTCGTTCAGTGGCTCTAATCCTCTTCCATCCCTCAGTTAATCCTTTAAACGTGATAAAATTGCAGGCACTGGTTTCACCTTCATAGCAACAGCACAAAGTAGACAAAACTCACAGCCAAGATGCCTCGGATATGTGTGAAGTCTGAGCGTGTGTGAGAGGCTCCGGCCAATTTCACCCTGTAATTGCTGCAACTGAAGCATCTCTAATTGGACTGCTGCATTTTAATCTCTGCCAAGGAGGAAAGTACCTGGCATATATTCACACAAAAATGATCTTACTGCCGTGCAACTGCTTTTAAACCTTCAAAATCACAGTTTTAAGACAAAGTTCTGGTTGAGTATGTTGAAAATTACATTTCTAATGATTAATGAGATCTAAATTAGAACGTTGGGTTTGGTAGCTGGCAGGATTTCTCTTTTAAGGTGAGATTAAAGTTTCCTTCTTGATAAGGCTGAATCAAAGGGATTCTGGACTATTTCTTGGTTTTGCAGCTGAAGGACCTCCCATCCTGCTCAAAGCGCATTCCCTCTTCTTTCTAAAGGCATTCCCATCTCAAATGCAGCGACTAAAACAGGAAAGCAATAACCATAAATTTAAATAGATCAAACTAGAACAAATTGTAAGTGTGAAGAATTCAGATTTGCTCCAAATTGGTGCCTATTTCTGTTTTTATAAGAAGCTGCAGTCCAGCAAAGCTCGCAAATTACTGGCTTCACAATGAGATATGAGACTTTTTATAGCCTTTGCTTCCTACAACGGCTGTGAAAAGACATATTGTCTGAAAAATGTTTAGCAGAGCCAAAAAGTACGGCGCGGTTTTTGAGGAGATCCATTGTTGTGATTGTGGATTGCTCATTTGGATCTCCGCCGTCAGCCTTTAATCTTGTTTTCCTCACAGCTGTGTTGACCGGACAGATCGGCCGTAGTAAACTTGCGTAGAGCAACGCCACGCATTACTCAGTCGCCGTGACGACGCAGAGAATTTACAGTGTAATTCACGGGAAACTGTGCAAACAAAGCTGTTTGTCACCTGAAGCTGTGGGCTGGAAGACAGAATGGTGCTGAGGCCTGCAGTCCTGCTGGGTTTAATCACTTCTAAAGGTGTGTGTGTGTATGTGTGTGTGTGAGACAGTGCTGTCCTCCAAGGCATCAGCGCGTCTTCACATGACAGTAATGCTATCTCCCTCCATCTTCCTGTCTGCTCTTTGGGCAGGCAGGAACTCCAAACTGGTTGGAGGAGAAACAAACGGGATGAATCAATTGATGCTGAATTGGTTTTCAGTTTAATGCCCTGATATCGATTCATAAAACATTTAAATTGAGTGTTAAGAAGCACAAAGTTTTTCTCTAACCTTTCTAAAGTGTGTAAGTGAACATTCTGTGTCAACGTCCTGATGAAATGTTAGTTACATTTATATAAATGAGGTTTAAATGCTAATATAGGCGAAGATTTGGAGATTTGAATTTATTTAAATTATTGCCGTTTTGTTTTGGTCTAATGTAAAAAGCACTGAGTTCAATTCTTGATTTAAATATTCATATTTTTACTAGTGAGGTTAGTTCCTACTATTTGCAGTATTAGTTCTTCTGGGAATGTCTTCCATATCCAAGTGAAATCAGTGCTGTGTGAATCAAAAAATCAATAAAATCGAATTGATTTTGGTAAATCCGCGTCACTGCCCAGCCCTAGTGGTACCTCTCCTCCTCTCTCGCTCGTGCAGGAGGTGCAGGGAAGTCAGCAGGTGTAGGCGATGGAGGTGATTGTGGACGCCAAGCTCCAGCAGGTCGTATTCTGACAGGTGGAGCAGATCCTGGAAAACATCACAAACAAACGTTACCTTGAAGAAATCAGACATTTACATGCAACACGGTTTTATTTTAACGGTATTATAGACGTGAAGTTAGTCAAATTCTGTTTATTTATTCTTCAAATTCAAATCTGCTTATTCAAAATTGTATTTTCTCCTGACCTTTATTGGTATACGAGTTTTGTTACGCTGCTCTCGGCAGTTGGTGGTTGCCACAGCAACCACCAACTGCCAGCTCCTCCCCCTTTTTTCTGTAACTGTAGAATGTGATAGAGAATCATCTCCGTATTTTCTTCACAAGTGATATATATATATATATATATATTTCAACAGAATAATTTTAGACTAATTTTTATTAGGGATTCATGTTTTGTTTATATTTTTAACTTTCATCATAATTAATGTGCATTTTAGCTGTGTTTAAATTTACAACTGCTAACTGCTAGCAACTGTTCATTGCTGCTGTGTAGCTTGTTTAGGGTTATTTACTGTATTTTCTGCAGTAGCTGTTGTCTGATGTTAACAGCTGTTGATTTTCTCTCTTGTATAAATAGAATCAATGCAGTGAACCTGACGGTGGTTATTCTGTAGGTTACTCTTATCTACTGCGACAAAGCAAGTAATTAATGCTAATTTAGGTGAAATAAAATCACATTTCAAGTTGGGTTTTAACATCTGCTATGAAAAGCGTTGCAACAGTTTAAACACCTGGTTTCTCACCTGAAACACAAGCTGTATTCAACAACAAGTTGACATTTTCCAGGTAATTCGACACAGTAAAGCAAAAATTATTACATTTGTTCAGTTCACAGAAAAACCTCCAGTCGCTCTGGTCCATTACTAAATTAGATGCTGCACATAACGGCACTGCTGTTCGTCGAGGAAGTCAGAAAACAATCAGTCCAGACGGCTTGGTGGCTCCAGGGGAGTAAAAGGAAAACGTCCCCAGAAGCGCGCCGTCTCCTCCCCTCATCCAGCCCCTGTGATTGGAATCTCTTAGCACACGAACAAACACCTTCAGCCCTGCTGACATTAACTGAAATTATCTCTGAAGCAGACGCTGACCGCTTTTCAAAACCACAGGCCGACGTTAATCAGACATCTGCTGGTGAATGACACACCGCCTGCCTGCCATCGCTAGGCGCTAACTCAGCTCAAACTAAACTATTTATCTTTAAGGGTCACCTATCAAGCTTCCTTGGACAGGTTAGGATAGTTTTATGGTTGATAAAAAACATGTTTAATACCTTTTTATTATTATTTTTTTTTTTAAATACTCAGATAATGAGATTTTAATCTGGTCAGATCTTTTACATTTTGAGCTGTTTTGTGGCTTTTTCTCTCTTTAAATCTAAATAAGCTGCTGCTGGCCACGCCCCCCAACTCAACATTTACATACACATGAAAATGAAAAGCAGAAGTGGAACCTCCTGCACAACCAACAGGAATGCACCAATAGGACTGGATGATAAGGCTGAAAAATGTATCAAAATATAAACATTTCATATCAGTTGATATTGATAATTATTGATTACTTTTTTGTTTTAAATATGTGAAGTACTTCCAAACTGCTGGTGTGACCTTTTGCTGTTTTATCCACAGTTTTCACTCCACACCGTTTTATATTTTTAAGCGGTTATGAGGCACGGTGGCAAAACCTTAAACTGCTGCTGCGCAAGTTACTGAACAGGTTGTTGCCAGGTAACCAAAAGTGAATGAGTGAGTTGATGCCTCTAACATAGCTTAGCAAACCGTGAGAGGTTGAGAAGCTAAGGCCTTTCGCCTGCCTACATCTCCCAGAATGCTGTGTGGCTCTGGATCAGAGTTCGGTGAATATTCTATGAATTAAATATTGAATATTCCATCAGATGTATTATTTATTGATATTGATCATGTGTCTAACGCAATATATGTTGCTATTGATTTATTGTCCAGCCTTATGCAGCAAGTGGTTTCTGGAAGAGGCAACAAAACTCTCGTCTTTCCCAGCAGCCATTGTACAGCGCATACAGAGGCAAAATCGGCTGACCAAACATGCTGGAGCTCAGATTGGGCTGCTAGGTAACAGTGCAGTAATATCACTTAACAACTGGTGTCTGGAAAAACCTCCCAATCATACATTAATGTTTTTAACATCAACTTAAAACGCCGTAAAACATAACCTAATGTTTTTTGGTGTTGGGTTGTTTTTAGAAGCGTTGAGACTCAAATGGAAGAATAAAAATGTACAAAATTATTGTTCGCACAGCAAAACGCCAAACAAAAACACCAAATCTCTGCAACAAAAATACATATTTTTCTGTAACCAATACAGAAGCAGTACAATACATGATCACATTAGTAGTCTAAAAACGCAGCGCTCCAGCTGATCATTGCAGCTAACATGCCCAGACAGGTCAGTAATAGCATGCTGGCTAAAAAACATTCCCTACAGAAACAGATAGCTGGCATTTCTATCCCCAAATCTCTCCCAACCGCCATCTTCCTCATCTCCTGTCGCACAGGGCAGCAAGTTGACATGTTGTCTTTTGTCTTTCTCTTCCAGGTCGCACAGCGATGAGCAACAAAATAAGCCCTCATACCACCACTTTGGAGAGTTGATACAGGAGTCCAAAGATGTTGGTTTAGCTTGGGAAAACGTTCGGGTTGATACAACAATGAATGAATGAATGAATAAATGAAACGACGGGGCAGCGAGGCAGGAAGGCTTCTGGAGCCACTTTATCAAGCAGGTTTTAGCTGCATGTTTTACAATTATGAATAATAATGAATCATATATCATTTACTTCAATAATTCAATTAATTTATTCCAAGTTTCTATAACATTTTAAAAACGTATCCAGAGTTGGGTAGTAACAAGTTACATTTACTTGAGTAACTTTTTTGAACAAATGTACTGTTAGGAGTATTTTTACTACGCTACATTTCTATTTTTATTTGACTCCTTTTATTATAAAGTATTTCTGCTCTTACATGAGTAAAATTTCTGGATTTTCTACCCACTGAATGAAAATTAAACATCATGTTTTAACCAAAAATTCACCAGACACACACCTGCATTTCCTGTTAAAGTTTAAGTTTTTTTTTACTGAAATAAATTGATTTGGAAAAATGTATTTAGCCCAATTTTCATATTTTCTGTTTCTTATATGAATTATATAAATTTTTGTCCTTAAAATAACAAAATTTCAACATAATTTCATATTTTGTTCATCTGATGTACTTTTTAAATATTAAATGATTGGTAAAACTTTTACTCAAGTAACGAGTAACTGAAAATGATGAAATACTCTTTTACTCTTTCTTGAGTAATTTCTTAGACAGCAATTTTTTTCCTTTTACTTGAGTAAAAATATGTTGAAGTAGTGCTAATTTACTCTACCCACCTCTGGACCATCAACATGGAAAATTAGATTATAGAGGAAGAAAATCTGCTGCTAATTTTTTATCTTCTCTCTACCGATTGGCTAAAACTAAAGAAAATATGTTGAAACTAAACCATTAATCTACAAGACAAACAGTTTTGTTTTTCGTCTACCTCTTGTTTATAAGCAAAAGATGATCACTGTTCTTAAACCTGATTAAAGACGTAAGTTATCCAAAAAGTGTTTGACTGTCTTTTATCAGGAGGAAAGTAATCGTAATGGCCTAATTAGGATTTTCAGTATCTATTTTAATCCAAGAACAGAGATTAAAATGAGAAATAAAAACTACAACAAGCAAAAACAAAGTTTCCAAGCTAGCAGGGTAATACAAGGTTCGCTTTTGGCATTGCAGCGCCAGCAAAGAACGACAGTTCTATATTTGCCGAAGGTAATCTTAATAAAAACCATTTCTAATAGCTTGTGGTGCAAAATATTTATTATAACTGCATTCAAAACAAGGTCATCAGTCCTGATTTGGTCGAGCTGGGAGAGGAATCGTCATGAGGGGCTAATCAGCCAATCAGAAGTTGTCACGATTATTGTTCATAAAGAACCCATGCGCAGAGACCTTTTTAATAATAAAGTGAATTTACAATAAAAAAAATTATTAATTAATTGAAACAGGTGACAAAAAAAAACTGAGAAAATAATCTGAGAAATGTAAAAATAGAAGAAACAGAAGTCAAGAATAAAGAAGGAAACTAATGCAAAGGAATGAACATATATAGCAAGACCTAAAGACGATACTAATGAACTGAGTATGGCAAGACCTATTGAGTAATAATAAATGCAACTGAGTGTGATATGTCTAGACCTAACAAAGTAAGAGTGAGAGGCAGAGATCATCCAGATGATGGTAATATTAACAATTATTGTTGTCGCAATAATTGTTTTTACAAAGAGGAATCTAAAAACAAAATTCAGCAGTAGCTAAAAAAGGCATTTATTATTTTGAAAAAGCAGCTAAACTAGGTCTCATTTCCTTAAATTAAAACCCAGCTGGTCATCTGAAGTAAGAGAGGAAGTAAAGAGTTTTTAGAAATAAAAGCTCAAAATCGAGGCTTGTTTGACAAAACAATAATGTAGTAACTTTTGGAATAAGAGATCAGATAGTCCAGCGTTCATTATTTTACCTGTGATGCATTAATAAAGTGAATCATTTGGAGCTACGAAGAATAAAAACAGTGAAGTCCTTCGGCGCATTGTGCATGTTGGGTTGTTGGTTGTACTGTACGCTGGTCGAGTCGCTATAGAAACAGAAACTGATGTTTTCACAAGAAGCCTGATTATCTTGGAGCCACTGAGTCGTATATTGTTGTTACAATACGCAGAGGGAGTTTAGCAACGCTGCACTAAGCAATGGAAAAAAAAACAGACTGGGGTTGAGAGTTTGAAGACCACTGCCACTGCAGATAAGTATTTTTGGTTAACTTTCTAATGCAAATATCTTCATATATTTGAAATAAGACAAAACTAACTAACAAGTAACTTTTCACATGATATTGGAGCTTTTTTTTTAAAGTAAATACTTCCTTAATGTTAATGAATAAGTAATAGTTACACTGGCATTTTAGTTCACTTTTTTCATGAGTGACAGGCCGTTGCCTGGCAACCACAGCCCGTCACCTAGCAACCAAATTCTAGTTCCACTGGCAGATTATTTCACTAAAAATATAGATATAGAAAAAGTGTCTTGTTCCATTGGCAAATTTTACTTTTCATCAATATTAAGTAATTATTGACTTAAAACAAGCTCCTATGTCTTGCTGAAAAGTTACCTGTAAGTTAGTTTTTCTTATTTCAAGTGCAGTAAGATATTTGAACTGGAAAAATACTTCATAAGATTTTGCATTTTTGCAGAGTATAATTGTTTTTTCACTTAAACAAAATTACAGAAAACACAGTGAAATTTAACCATCATATTGAAATAATTAAACACATTTTTTCCCTTGAACTTGAAGATATTTAAGTTTCATCTAAAGTTCGTGTATATCATCTACCATTTGGGACTAGAATAAACCTGAAAGTTCCTGTAGAAAACACACTTTTCTGACTGTAATTCTTTACAGCACCAGTTTTCCATTCTATAATTACTTTCTATGTTTATGGAGAGCTTTAGCAGCGGGAATGGAATAACTAATGTCTAACACTGGCTCATCCCTCAGCAAACAGCAGCTCAGGATTCAGAAAGAAGCTGGTAAATGTCTGGATGTAAAAACAGCCTCTGCTCCATTAGGGGCCGTTCAGCGTAATGGGCCCCTGATCCACTTTTATTGGGCTGCTTTATTAAACTGCTGTGGGAAACACTCTTAAAAACCACCTCTCTTCACACTGGCATTCTTAGAGTAGGGATGTTTTCTTCCACTGCAGTTACTGCAGCACCTCAATGGACAGGATTGTTTTAAAATCCTCAGTTCAACTTCACTTCTTTAGAAATAATTCATGTTTTAAGACTCCAGCGGACAACAAAGTGCCTTCTATCTGAACACCTCCTCCTGAATGATGCCTTTGGCTTGGAAATAAATCTATGTCAGGGTTATGCAAATGTTGCATCATGTTTAGTTTCAGAATGAAAGGTAAAAATGATTTTCCCAAGCAATAAAGTTCAAATTTAGAATTAAAGTTTGGAATCAATGTTTCCAGAACTATTGAAGGTCACTTATAGTGCAGATTTTCATTGGTTGTTCACATAAAATCCCATTAAAGTTTGTGGTTTTAAAGAGACAAAATGTGAAATAGTTCAAGCCAGGCCCTGAAGATTGAAAAACAAAACTCTTTTCATCCTAAAATAACTAAGAAAACGATGACAGCAACAAATTAAATTGTTTCTTTGCAACTACAGGAAGCAAATCAGCTTCACCAACTTTTGGAAATGCAATTTTTTGTGTATGCAAACATGTGGTAGTATTACCTCTACACCATCATATTCCTGCTCCAACACCATGCAGTACTGCGGCAGTCCAAGTTGGCTCAGCCAGCGGGAAATAGGTTGGTGCTTCATGGCGATGCATATGACCACACAGGAATGCAATCAGAGGCATGAAAACTTTGCACCTGAACAACACAAAAAAGAGAGAAAATCCATTCATTTCACACAAAAATAAAAGAACAAACCATTGATCTTAACTTTCTCTAAACGTCTGATGACATGTTTGAAGCAGCTGCTGCATTCAATCTGAGCCACGGGAATTAAGCCAACTTATCTCTGCCTCTCATCCCTCTTGCCAAGTGGCCTTTCACAGCTAAATGCAATGGAATTCATCAAATCACTGTAAGGTTTCGGACAACACACCCTGACATGAATACTTCACATTCACAACATTTCTTAGGAGAAAAAAAAAAAAAACAACAAATCAAAACACACATTTGCAACAGGAATGGACTGAACACACCAATGTAAGATGTAATTCCTGATTTAATGTAGTTTGAAGGACTTTCAACACTTCCAGCTGTTTGGAAATTTCACAGGTAATGAAAACCTTCTACTGGTTTTCTTATTTTGATCCAA
>CAEGAE010028742.1:0-62396 GCA_903067095.1 Girardinus metallicus | reverse complement strand
TCCCCAGAACCAGAACCAAACGAGGAGAAGCAGCATTCAGCTTCTATGCACCACAAATCTGGAACAAACTTCCAGAAACAGCTGAAACACTGAGTGCCTTTAAATCTCGACTAAAAACCCTCCTGTTTAGAGTTACATTTGAAACGTAATCAATTACGAATTTAATGATGGCACTTGACTTAATGTAATGTTTTTGATTGTTGATTCTATGTTGCATGACTCTGTGTTTTTGTGTTTGTTATGATGTAAAGCACTTTGAAATGCCCTGCTGCTGAAACGTGCTATACAAATAAAATTTGATTTGATTTGATTTGATTTGAGAATTATTGCTGGCAGAGATGGTTCTACAAAATATTGGGCATACGAATATTGGAAAAGGTTCAAATAAAATGTGTATGTAATATATACTTTTATATTTGCATAGTACCTCAGTGCTCCGAATGGAATTTGATTGTTTCAACACAACTGAGAGCAAAACACACAAACATCTAAATCAAGTCTCGCTACTTGCAGCGGAAATGCTTGAAAATATTACAGAAGAGATATTGCTTGTGGTGCTGACTGTGGGTGGTACAGTTTAGATTCAGTGAGGAATAACCACAGGTTCAAAGCAGGATGGATGCCAAGAACGAGAAGGGCCGCAGTGAGAGACGAGTCTGAGATTTAGTCAAGAGTGGAGGCATGCCGAGCCCGGCAGGAGAGGAGTGGAACTGTGGCTGTGGCTCAGGAAAACGCACGAAGCCAATAAAGATGTCTGAGTGGAATAATGATTAAATGAGTGTGGCGCATCACCGAAATAAACAGCTGAAGAACATATTTTGGACCTTGTTGAATAAGAATTCTGTTTCATCTATTGTTGAGACAGATGTAATGCTTTAGCCTATGCATATTACATAAGTAAACGTGTAATTTAAGTTTTCAAAGAGAGAAAGTTAGTTTTCCCTATACAGCAGAGCTAATGCTACTCTGTCTGTTGATTAGCCTGTTAGCATATCTAGCTAATTGCTGATAGAGCTACTGTTTTAGAGCTAGGTTTGAAAGAAAACAAAAACAAAACTCTAAACATGTAATATAAAAATTAGAGATCAACCAATAAAGTAAGCTACATGTTTCAGGAAGTTAGCTTAAAATGCCTTCTTGCTAATATCAATATTATTGTACCATACATGATAGTCCACTGCACTGAGAATCAATACTAAGTAATATTTCATCTATATATTTCATATTTGTTTCAAACTTATAAGCAGAAAAGATTTTATTTGTCTTATCAGAATGTTTAAAATCCATAGCTAGATAATCCATTAGCTTATCTAGCTAAACTGAAGCACAGCGGTAATCTTGTTAAGCTAGGTTTAAACAAAAAAGATACTCCTAGCAATGTTGATAATATTGCGTAGCAAAAAGAAAAAGGTTCCAGAAACTTTTTAAGGTTTTTGTGCTGGCATTACACATCCAAGGTATTGCCTTCTGGATTTAGAGGCTGATTAAAGTGTTTGTTTCCAACTATATGACAGATCAAGTGATGTTAATTATCCTACAGTGTGGTTAAGACATCTTCAAAGGGGTCAGCCACGTACATGGACTCAACTGTTGGCAATAACTGGATCATTAATTAAATAAACGAAGGGTGTCGGCTTTAAAAAAGGTTACACAAATAACACTCCATCATGGTTCATTAAATCAAAGCAGGTAAACACATAAAACCTGCTTGGTACTCCATCAAACCCACATAGACAGCAGGGGATGTGAATTTAGCGTTGCTGCATTTACACCTCCAGGTAGAAGTAGCCAGAATTATTATGCAAATGAGTCTGAATAGTAAAGGGTGGGCTTGTAGACCTTAATGAGCTGTTGCACCTGGATGCTTGACAGGAAAAGGGGTCCTAACAAGAAAGCTGTCAATTAAAACAACAGAGAAGGATTATAATAGAAGAAATCCTTAAAGACAGTAAGTGAAAGGCTGGAGTTGTTGGAGCAAACACAAACAAACACAATGAGGTGTCAGGATCGAACTCTGAAAGTGATAGGACTTAAATTAGAAACTTCGCGTTCCATCCGTATTTAAATGCATATGTTTTAGACTCTGAAATATAAAAGTAGAAATGCTCAACTGGGTTTAGCTTCTGAAGACAAATAACTGCATTTATGGTAAAAAAAAAAAAATTAACAATTGTTAAACTTATCAGGGTTGAAAATACAAAGTTAGCTGTGTTTCCAATGACCATAAAAAGAAATTGAATTACAAAAATAAACTTGGTTAATAGAGGCATGCCAATTAAAAAATACACTCATGTTTTTGAGAAAAACTTGTGCTAAAATGAGGTGGTTTTCCAGATATGGAAATTTGTGTATTTTGCAAAACTGCAATGGACACTTCTTTTTTTTTCACATCAAACGAGTGTTGATGTTTTTTAAGTGCCTTGAGACGACACTATATAAAAATGGATTTAATTAAACTAATAAAAGTCGGATTCAACACGACCGGCTTAATGACATCTAGCTATTTTCTTCAGAAAGTCCCGGATTAATTTTCCAAGCTGTTCAATGTTTTTGTTTATGATTGAACACCTCGTGAACTTTGTGTAATCGTCTCTGCTTTAATTTTGGCCTCTTGCTGATTAAAAAGTTAATAAGGTGAACATTTCTGCGGGGATCTTCACACCTGAGATACAGCTACTCTTTTCTGCAAACAGAGCTCTCAAGCCTGTTGTCTGGAACATTTATTAATCAAAAACATCCATGTACAGAAACACACAGGCTCTTTTAATTCTTTTTATGAACCACAGAATGCCCAAAAGATCCTGCTGTAATGCTGATGTAAAACCCCGGCTCATAAACAAGCCAGTAATTTGTACTTTGATATGAAATGCAAATGAAAATCTCTCGTCAACGGGGACGTGAACCACTCCACCGTGAGAACGAGGAGAACGTCTTAGTCCACACAGACAGATGGTGAGGGAAGAATGGAGATCAGATCAACTCTTCTGCGAATTAAAGGGGTAAACAAAACTGACAGAACGACAAAGTCCACAAGCCCATCAGTTGCTAATAAACTCATGTTACTTTATGCATTTAGGCGGGTTTATTTCTCACTTTATAGAAGCTTTACTGTGTCAAATTTGACAGTTTTGTAGTGGATTTACATTAATAAATTATGTTAAATTTTAGTTAAATTATGAACATAATGATAATAACAATACTTTATTGATCCCAGGATAGCGCACAACAAAAATTGAAAATTATCTATCAAATGGAAAGAATTGTACTCAAGTACACTGCAAAAACACAAAATATTTAGTAATTTTGGTCTACGTTGTAGTGCAAATATCTCAGTGCATTTCACAAAACTGCACTAACGTTACTTATAAGTTGTCAGATTCAACTTACAAGTAACTTTTCAGCATGACATATCGACTTGTTTTGAGTAAATAATTCCTTAATGTTGATGAAAAAGTTCCAGCTCCACTGGCAAATTATTTAAATTATAACAAAATGTTCTTACCATGTGATAAGTGAATTTATCTCTCAAAACTTAGGAATTACTTACTTAAAACAAGCTCCCATATATCTTGCTGAGAAGTTACTTGTAAGTTAGTTTTGTTTCATTTCAATGGAACTCAGCTTGGGTTGCTAGGCAACGGGGCTGGCCTTGGCCGGGGTTGCTAGGTAACGGCACACTGCCCGTGGAACGTGACTTGCTTTTGAAACGGTTTATTTTCCAGACAACAAAAACAAAAAACATGAAGTTATTGCCTTAAAAAAAACCCATCTAAGTGAGTTTTTTTTAAGCACTTGGGTTGTTTTTAGAAACAGTAGAGACCCAAATGGAAGTCAGAGCAGTGACTTTGAACTGCAGTGACTCTGAACTGCCCTTGTTGTCTCAACACTGGTGTCGATGCTGAAGCGGGGTTAACAGATGGTTGATGGAGGCCGAGGCCGAGCCCTTCCTGACAACGAGGAAGAAGTGAAAGCCGCAGACAGGAGCGCTGCAGACGGTCTGAACGACATTATGACAGAATAGCAATACATTTTTAGGAGCAGAGATCAGCCGCTGATTCTTCCCGGAGATAATGGCTGAGAGGCTTGCTGGACAGTGATGGTAACCAAATGGAGAATGAGCTGAGTTTAACTGCGTGGGAGCGCATGAGTGACAAAGAGCAGCAAGAATAGCTCCCACTGCCAGGAATTAAAGCGGCTCTGCTGGAGGACATCTTTAATGATCCAAATCAAAACCTCACATCCTACCTCCAGAGACTGCAGAGGCTTGTTCAACGGTTCGTCATACGGGAGGTACAAGTTTTATATTTAAATATGGTCAGGAATGTAGTTAAGGACAAAAAAAGCAACCAGTGTGACATGTATGTTGAATATTACAAACATTTAGGTAGCTAATAGGACAGACACAACAGTTCTGACATAGGCAAAGATGTGTATTGTTCCAGAGGTCGGCTAGTACAAGGAATCTCTGAATTACTATTTCATTTAAAACAAGCTCCTATGTCTTGCTAAAAAGTAACTTTTAAGTTTGTTTTGTCTTGTTTCATGTGTACTAAAAACTAGACCAAAAATACTTGGTAAGATTTTGTGTTTTTGTATTGTATCTCTACTGGGAATCAACTATTTATCTATGAAGTGTGTTACTGGAAAAGTTTGAAAATGTACCTTGAAAATAGTTGAATTTGGTTTGTACTGGGAAAACAGTACAAACCCTGGTTTCAGTTTTTCTTCATCAGTTTAGGCATGTTGGAGGTTTTTAAAACTTGTTGTTTTTTATTTGTTACTTTTATGTCTTTGAAAAGCAGAAGTGGAGCCTCCAGCACAACCAACGAGAATGCAACAAGTGGTTTCTGGTTGGCAAGTAAACAACAAAGCACTTGTCTTTTCCAGCAGCCATTGTACTGCACATTACAGCAGTAGAACCAGCTGACCAAATGTTCTGGAGCTCCGCTTGGGTTGCTAGGTAACGGACTGAGCTGAAGTTGCTAGGTTTTCACACCTGGTAGTCCGACATGTTCAGTTCGAATGTGGACCAAAGTCGCAACGTTTGTTACATTTTAACTGCTGTGGTTCTCTTGGCTCGTTTGATAATGCACTGTATCAAACCATCTAAAACTGTTCCCATCCTTGCCTGTGGGGGCGTTGCATCAGGAACTACTGAAAGAAATTAACACAAAAAGCTCAGACAAAGATACTGAATGCAACTTCCTTCTTCACTAGATGTAAACAAAAATGGAGTGCCGTCCCATTTTAGCTGTTGTAGGATTTCTCTTTTGTCTTTGGTGAAAGGCGACGAGCCATTTCTTCTGTTAGCATTAGCCTCTCCATTTGTTGTATGTTGTGGTTGTATTTACCCAGAATGCCCTGCGCTGTAGTCATGTCATGTTGGCAGCTTAAATGCTTAACTTATAACACATAAACTGAAGTTTCACCAAAGTTTGAAAGAGCATCAATCATTTTTAGGTAGATTACATCATGTTCAGAGATTTCTTTGAACGTTTCTGAGACATAAATAATGAAACCCGTAGTTGCTCTGAAAGTTAACTCAGAATTGTTAATCTGACATTACAAAATAATTATTCCACATCATCTTCCTCCCCTTGTCTCCTTAAGTACCCTCTTCTCCTTTTATGCCCATTCATACTGTTAAGCTGATGCCAATTATTCTAATTAGTTAGTAGATGTTTTTCAGTTTATTTTCCTTCATATCCCAACTTTACAAACAGATTAGATGGTTTCCAAAGCAAAGACACAACACACGACTTCCTTGTAAATATCTGTGCTGTATGATATTTTTAGACTTTACTTTGCCAGGCACCTAATTTGACATATTACTGTGCTTCTTTATTTTGCCCAGCCATTTCAGCACGTTCCACTGCAAAAAGCTCCAAATGTGGCCCAAAGGGAGGTGACGCAACTTCCAGCTAAAGCTTAGAGAGGTACCGGTACAAAAATGGTTAAGGACTGTGCTAATGGCGGATGTGGGGGATTAAAGGAATGGGATCTGACATTAGAGCAGATCTAAAGGTGGCTGTGAGCTTGTTCCATGCAGCCATCAAGACTGATTTGTGTGATGGAGAGCTGGCAGTAAACGCCGATGGTTCATTTGCTGTTTGATGGATAATTGTTGCTATTAACAACTGGGTTCACCTTTGTATGAAAGTCTTTTTCATGGTACTGATGATTCGTCCTGTCCGTGTCTTATCATCCATTAGCAAAACGCTATACCAATGTGTCCTTTAATGGCCGACGGTATCGAACTTTAACAACTCAGTTCTACCATTTCAGGACAAAATGAAATTAATCTGAGCTTTACTCGTCGATTTTATGATTTTAAAGCATACGTGAACACCCAACGGACTCTATAATATTTTATAAAAAAAAGATAAAGCTAAAATAGAATCATCTCCTTTTTCTATTCAGCCATTTAATTTGTAAATTCGTTCCATAGACGACCCAACAGGTTGTTGAACCATGCTTTGGACCACTACCGTTAGATCCGTTTCCATTACAAATGTGCACAAAACTGTTGTTGAAAAACACAATTTAGCAATTGCCGTGTTTCCATTAAAAAAGAAACATAATTAAAATCACAAGTGATTATGTTTGTTCACGCGATAAATCATTAAAAAAACATCATCCTTTTACCACTTCCTGTCGTCTTCTTTGTCGTTTCTGGCAGTAGTAACCTCTGGTTGTTGACTCGTGAGGTGAAAAAGTTGTTTCCATTACAGTTTTGCAATATAAATCAATTTCAATGCGATCTAAAAACCACCTGATCCTAGCGCAAAAACATTTTATCAATGAAAAGGTGAGCTTTTTTAAAATTGCCATGTTTCCATTAAGTTAATTTCTTTTTGTTACTCTAATTTGCACAATTTTATGGCCAATGGAAACCATACAATTTGGATAAGTTTCTATTACAAATGTGCACAAAACTTTGTTGATATTCAGCTAATGTTAAAAACACTCAATTTCGCAATTGCAATGTTTCCATTAAATAAGGAAAACAATTCACATAACATCTGTTTATGTGATAAGTCATTAAAAGACATGATTATCCTACCACTTCCTGTTGTCTTCTTCGTCGTTTCCGCCAGTAGTAACATTTGATTCACGTGACTCGTGTGACAAAAAAGTGTTTTCATTCTAGTTTTGCCAAACAAATGTCAATATTTTTTTAAAAAATAGACATCCTTCCATTAAGCATATTTATTTTTGTAACTCCAATTTGATCAAAGTCAATGGAAACTCATCTAGTGACTTTATCAGGCTCTCACATTGTTATGAAAGGATTTTGGTCCAGAGAATAATGTCTGAGGTTCACAGACATTATTCTCTGCATATCTAATATAGAATAGAAACAGCCTTTATCGTCCTGCAAAGTTAAGTCAATTTAGCCAAGTCAAGATCTATTGCTTTCCTTTGTCAGCCATGTTGTAAAGCCATGTTGTCTGCCAAAGCCTGACCGCCTCATGTGGTTTTCTAGAGTCATTTGTCATGACTGCAAATCCAAATCAAGTCCTAATTATATCCTACCCACCACTGTACAAGGGATAATATCTCTACTCTAATCTCGTCTGTCCACAGAAGATTGTTCCAGAAGTCTTGTGGTTCATGCTTTAATTGTTTTGTCAAGAACTCTGAAGAGTCTCTGTTTTTTTTTTTTTTTTGCAATTTCTTTGAGTATTGTACAGTTTGACCATGGGTTAATTTGATAGGAAGGCCACTCCTGGAAAGATTGGCACCTTCCACTACATAATCTTGTGCCTCAATACTGTGATGGACTTCAGAGAGTTGGAAATGCTCTTCTAACCCTTCCAAGATTGATAGACAGCAACGATTGCTTCTCTAAGGTCATTGCTGGTATCTTTCCCTCCTGGCGTTGTGTCAACACCCACCAACAGACTCCTGTCAAGATTCCCTGCTTTTAAAAGGCTTGTCACACCTGCTGAAATCATTTTCACACCGGCAACTCCTGCAGAAAGAAAATAAAGCTGAAATGACTTGAACTTGAAGCAAATATCCAGTTGATGTAAGCACATATTGCTGCTACGCTTCATTCAGACCCCCTTAGGCACCAGAATTAATTAACCTAATATACAGTATTATGCTTTGAAGCTAAAACTATATATTTCAACCTTGCCTTCTGGTTCCCTTCCTTTGGGAAGCAAAGTCATATAAACCTCTCAGTGTTACGTAAACGTTGCTTTTTAATGAATATTCTAGTGTTCTTGGCTTTGTTTTAAACTCAACTGGGGAGGTCAGTGTTATCTATTTTTCAAAGAGCGAGAATTTACTTAATTAGCTTGGATCTCTTTATTATGCAGACGTTAAAATTAATTCAGACTTTATTTTGAGTATCAAGCTCTTTGGGGCTGGTTAGCAAACGTCCGATGCTCATATTTTCCTCACAGAGGCAACATTATATTTAATATGAGCACCAAAGTTGACCTGGAGAGTCTAAAATAATCGAACTCTCTCGATAGGCTGACTCAGTGCACTTTCACCTGTTAATAGTAGAAAAAAAAAAAAACCTGAATCCTACTGGGAATCTACTCTTTGAATTTAGTGAAAAAGCCTCCAGGCTACAGCTGCTCTTCAAAGAACATTCTTGATAAGGTTGCTCGAAAATCCATTATGGTTTCTGTAAACTGTCAGCGTTCATATTTAATCGACAAATGGGCAATGTTCGCCTACAGATTTAACTGCGGCTGTGGCAGACCTAAATATAGATTCTGACCCGGCTCTGACTCACGCCACTTCTTTCCACATCAAATGTCAAACGCCTGGCAGAGGAAAAGCATTGCTGTTTCCCTAATGGAGAATATTTAGATGTCCGTGATGGCGCAGTTTGTTTTCAGCAATCACCGCATGGGATTAGCGGTTTTGATGTTGTTTACATTGCTGCAGCTTTCGTAACCAAACAGCTGTTGTTGCGTCAGTTTTGATGACAAATTGGTCCTGATGCGTCACTTCTTTCAGACTTGGTTCGATTCGGGACCAGAACTGCAACGTTTGCTGTATTTTCAGCAGGTGTGGTTCCAAAGGCGCTGATTGCAAATGGCGTCACTGTTGCCCAAACAAAGCACAAACAGAACAGCGACATTTGAAGAGCGTGTAACGTTGGAAGACTAGACCTCTTTATTAAGCAAATGTTAAAATTAATTCAAACTTTACTTTGAGGATCTAGTGCTTTGGGGCAAACCCGAGTCTTCCAAAGAAAAAAGTCCTGTTTTCAGGTGGTGTGGTTCCAATGGCACCAACTATCAAAAAATTGAACTTGTTGTGAATATTATCAACTGGTTGAAGGTAGGGAAGCAATTTATGAGGCAAAATAAAAGATTTCTGTCATGAATTATGGTGTAGAGTAGTGAGGGTTATGGTGGAAATGATGGTTTAATGATGATGATCACAAAAGAGTGCAGAAGTCCAGGCAGCACAGGTGAGCTAGGAGCTCAAGTGGGCATTAAATTGTACATACTAATAACCTAAATCAGCTGATCACAAACAAAATTAGCATTTTTAATCGCTGTTGTCCTGAACTAAGAGGGTTGGGGTATTTGACGTCATCTGTGCCTTTGAAAAACCTGTTCCCCTCCTCGCCTGTGGGGGCGCTGCACAAAGACCCACAGAAGGAAACCACACAAAAACCTCAGAAGAAGACATGAGCGCAACTTCCTTCTTCATGAAATGTAAACAAAAATGGAGTGGCGTCAAATTTTAGTAAGATTTCTCGTCTGTCTTTGGTAAAAGACGAGACATTTATCCCGCTAACGCTAGCCTCTTTGTTTTGGTTGTATTTACCCAGAATGCCCTGGACTGTAGTCCACTTCCTGCTTTTGGAGCAGTCTCTGGTCTGTTTGGCGTTCATATTAATTCAAACCGCACCAGAGTTCACTTCAAATAAACTGAGACAGAGGTTAGTAGGTGGACCAGAGTTAGTTTTGTTTTGGGTTTGATTACTTATTCACACCTCCCCAAACGAACCGGGCTTTCAAGAAAAACAAGCTACAGTTGGATTTAATCAGCCTAAACGGACTGATACTGACCTTAACAGCAGTAAAGGAAGAAAAGTCAGCTCCCTTTCCCTTCCTCAAATGACTTTTTTTTCATATTATCATATTATAGACTATGAAATTACATTTCATTCAGTTACCAAGTGAAAATGAACTAAAATAATTATTATAAACACTGGGGACAGCCTGTTGTTGTAAAAGCTTCCCTGGGGGTTCAAGTTCCCTTCCTTTGAATGTGTTCAATGATCAAAATCAATCTGCATTGATATGGAAATCACTCGTAATCAAATACAGTTGTAGACCGCAGTAATAATATTTTCTCAGTGTTTCTGAGACAATTGTTTAGATTTAGATCAATGATCAGAATCACAGAGGCAATTACATGCTATGAAGCCCTCGTTCCAATCAATGTCTGAGGCTGATTTAATTCAAACTGAGAAAGCGGCGCTTATTTATTTGTCTGCGGTTATATGTGCAATATCATTTCAAGGCTCTTCATGGGAGCTTTCCAAATCTTCCACGACAGATGACATTTTTGTTGCTTGTGTTGGTCTGTGCCAATTTCCTTCATTCTCCGTTTTAGAGCTTCTTTTTAATGCACGACAGCTTGTAGCAGCTGTTCCAACACGTACACATTCGGTTTTATTGTGTGGATAAAGCCAGATAATAATTAAAACACGAAATGTCCCAAAAACGAAAAGGTGCTACTATCTGCTGGAGACTCAAAGTCAAACAAAGAAACATTTGCTTTAACCTGCAAACAAATGTTGTGTCAGGAAAACAACCTAATAAATCCAGAGCTGTTGTTTTATTTTACAGAGCCGCAGAAGATCATGACACGAATATTGTTTGTTTTTCTAAGTCCAGCTGAAAACTCCCAGGAGCCAATTCACCTCGGCGTAAACAGCCGGCTCCTACTGCGGAGGCCCGGCTTTACCATCAATCAGATGGGCGGCGGAAAAATTGGGCCAAAAAAAAATGGGACTTGTAGCGAATATTACCAACTGGTGGAGGGGGGGGTGAAGCAATTTATGAGGCAAAATATAAGAATTCAGCACAGTAGGTGTGTTGACTTGTAAAATAAATCAGAAATGTTTGCAAAGAAACTTTGGCATGGTCTGGAATTGGGGCCAAGCATATTTTACTGTTTGACTGCGAGTTGTCGAGGCAGAATCTGCAGTCGATTTTTCAAACTTGCAAAAAAAATTCAACTTTAAAATTTTATTTGCACAATTTCAATTGTTTTTCTAAAAAAAAAAAATAGATGCATTTCAAGAAGCGTGTGAGAAGAAACGTGACGAGAAAAAGAAATAACCTGGTTGCTTTCTGACGATTTGAGTGAATAATTGGTTAAATTTAGGTTTCATGTGGAAATAAAAGGTCATGTTTCTTTTTAACGAGTAAATATATGGTGAAATGGGAAACAGTAGCTGTTGCGCAAATTGGAATTACAAAAATAAATTAGCTTACTGGAAACACGACAATTTTGGAAAAACTTGTTTTTCAATGAAAAGCATTTCATAAATAAAAACTTTTCATTCACATTTCGCAAAACTGCAATAGAAACACTTTTTTCGCATCACATGAGTTACATGATCAACAACAGGATGTAACTACTGGCAGAAACGACAAAGAAGACAACAGGAAGTGGTAACAGGATGACGACTTGGCGTGTTTTTTATGACTTAATATATAAATTGTATTTTTAATTTTGTTTCTTATTCAATAGAAACACCTGGATGGTGTTTTTTTTTTGTTTGTTTTTTTTACATTAGTGGAATATCAACAAAGTTTTTTTCACTTGTTAAAAGACATTTTGCTCATGCTACCTTTAGTTGCTAGCTAAAAAATACAAGCTCCACTGGGAAATTATTTCAGCTAAGACATTTTCCAATGCTATTTTCGTTGCTAGCTAACTTGATTTAAAAAATGCTAATTCCAGTGGCAGAGTATTTAACTTATTACAAGTCTTCCAGTGGAACAAGCACATTTTCATCAGTAGTAAAACAATTATTTAGTAATTTCTTGCTGAAAAGTTGGTACACTTGAAATAAGACAAAACTATTTGCACTAGAAACTAGACAAAAGTACTTGAGATTTTGTGTTTCCTCTCAGATCGGACATCTGTTGCTAAAATATTACACGTTTTACTGATATTTTATACAATTAACACCATTTTTATAAGGCTCAGGTACATTCTCTGATCTTGTTTCTCAGGAATCAATTACCTACAAATTATTTGGTTATTTTATCCAAACAATGATAATTTTTCAGGTTCATTTTAAAAGGGAGAGCACCGTTGACTCAGTTAGTTAGCCGTAAGTACAGCCATAGCCCTGCCATAAGAGCAGGGCTATGGCATGAAAACATCATGTTGCATTCACAGCGTGAGCCTGAGCCCAAATTGGTTGTGAAGTAAGTGTTTATTAAGGACAAAAGATCAGCAGAGATAAGCCTCGTGCTGCGTGCAGACTGAGGGGAACGTGGGGAGCTCAAGCCCGGCAAACACGGGGACAGCTGGAGAGCCGCAGCTAACAAACAGTTGATTCTCACTTTATGCCACATGAGGAGATTTGAATAGATTTCCATCTCTTTGTGTCGGTTCTGCTGTCGCTTCAGTCTGGGGGGAAACCGAGAGTCCGCCGTTTGTAGGATTTTGTGGCGTTACATTGTCATTCAGCGAGCGTGAGAGAAACCCCGGTCAGTTTTTCTTGTCTTTCTACCAACTAAACTCATTTAACCTTCCTCCTCTTTGATCATGTTCTCTTCGCAGGAGGAGGTCGCGGCGGCTCCTCTGACCACGCCGCACAGCCGACTAATGATTAAAACTTCTTTAAATAACGTCAGAAATCCCTTGCTTATTATTTCTCCCTCTGTTCTTCCATTCTATAATGACAAATCTTGGACCTTCAGAGTATACACAATTATTATTCCTTTTTTCTCCTGCTTCCCGTGGAGACGCTTCCTGGGTTGTTTGATGAGTGAATCCTCTGTGGTCTTTCTCCGTTGTGCCTCTAAAATAAAGCACAATTTAAATTAGGCCCTGCTTCGTCTCTCATGTATTGCGCTGTACGTTTCTTTTCTCTTTTTTTTTTATCCGACACTGCTTCCAGGAACTGCAGTTTTCTAGCTGAGAAAGTGTAGTCTGCCGTTTGTTTTTCTTTCTAATCTTCTTATGGAGCTCTGATTTAAGATTTTCTGGGTTCGCTAACCTTCGATTCGGAAAATCTTTTGTTTTTCTGTGGCAGAAGTTCAGGGCTTAAAGGTAAGTAACAAGTATTTTTGTGAAGCATCCATTTCTTTTAACCTTTGTTTTTTCATGAATGCATTAATACAGGTTTCATAATTTTTTCTTGTTTTGTTTAGTTCATATTTTTAAAATTAAATTCGGATTATTTTAAATTTTTGTCTTCAAATATCTAAAAATTTCTGCTCATTTGTTGTTTGTTAGTGTGTTTTGTTTTTTTTAAACTCGTGTTTGTCTAGATTTTTATATTATAGAGGTCTTAAAAAGTCTTACATTTGAATCGGTGAAACCCTGATTTATGCTGTGAGTAAATGTATTTACTAACTACGTGACTTTTGAAGGGGTTTTGAAATGCACACCACTTTTTTCCTGTTGGTTCATAAAGTCCCAAGAAATTCAAAGTCAGTGTTTGGAAACTGGTACATTTCCACCCAACGCTGTTGTTTTTCACATATTTGTGTCCCCTCTTTTCAAACTTTGCATTGATGTTTTCCCCTATTTTGCCATCTTACCATCTTGTCACTGCAGTTTACGCTTTGGGAGACCCTGCTTTCTGGTTTCTTTCAACTATTCATCCCCTGATGGCTTGGCCTGCTTTAGTCATGGATTTGGACACTGCTTTCATGTGAAAAATTACTTTTACTTCACTTTTTTTCTGTGTTCCCTAACCCCACATTTGCACTATCCGTCTCTTCATTATATCAACCCTTTTCCCTCTCGAGTATTTGAGTTTCCCCCCAGTTGGGTGAGATATTTTGGGAAGCTCTTGGGTTCTGCACGCGTGTTTGTCATGTTTGGTCCACGCCTCTCCGAGCATGTCCCTTCCATATCTCTTTTCCACAGACAAGGTCTCTGTGGAAGACAGATCTCGTCTTTCCCTCTGTGCCGGCACACACTGTGGTCCCGTCTTTCCAATTTCCCTCCCTTAAAAGCAACAAGAATACATTTCACACCCAGTTTGCATGATTTTTTTCCCCTTTTTTTTTTTTTTACAACTTTTCATTCCAAACTCCAAGCTTTCGCTTCAAGCGCTGGATTTAAATTTCTTTCTGTGTTTAACTCACCTTCAGTTGGTGTAAAACAGGACCGGCAGCGTTCAGGATGAAAATACTCTGCTGTGTTCAGAAACGTTTGCCCCTGTGGGCTGAATTTCAAAAAATGGTGCAAATCCATACAGATCTCCACCGATAGTTTGGGAAGATGTTTCTAAATTCTGTTGCATGTTTAAACACCAACAAAGAAGAGTTTTCTTCCAAATGTGGACTGGGCGGCTGAATCCACAGTGAGGGAATCAGGCTGTGAGCTGTGACTACCCAAGCAGGGAGGGAGGAGGGAAAAAAAAAAAAGAAGAAGAAGAAACCGGTTTCGGGTCAGTAAGCAGGGGCACGTTAATCTTACGCGACGGCCCAGGTAGCATGATGGGAAACAAATGGAGTGTCATTTCCCACCAAATGACTCAGCAGCATGGGACAAGCGGCGGGCCGAACAGCGGGAGTAAGCACGATATGACGCAGCGTACACAGAAAATAGGACGCTGACAAACGGTCAGGGCAATAAAACGCAGAGGACATCATTATCTGGTGACACGGCGGCGGACGAAGCTCATCTAACCCTAAAGTCTGGAATAAATACATTAAATCAAAACTCTTATGTGTTCAGCTTGTTAATTAACTAATTCATTCGTAGAGAGTTTTCAGACTCTGTTTGACTGGTGATATCTACACAGGACCTGTAAGATGACATGAAGTAGGCAGAAATGGCTCAAAAAGCAACATATCAAACCTGAGAAGATGAGAAACAAATTCATTGTTTTGCCTATTTGGAAAGGGAAAATTAGGAAAATATAGACCAGTCAGAGGAGTGACCATCCTCCACAATCTCACTTTGTTTTTGTTTTTTTGCATTTGAAGGAGGTTTTTTAAAGTCTTCTGTTCAGTTCAGTCTGCTAGACTCACTTCAATTGGGGATCAGCAATATTAGCAAGAACCAATGGTTCTAAAGATTTGTTACATTTTCAGAGTCTGCCGGTTCACTTTCACACTAAACTGTGTCAAACAAACCAAACTTTTGAACATGTTCCCCTCTTCGCCTTTGGGGGGCGCTGCGCCAAGAACCACTGAAGGAAACAACATGAAAACCTTTGAAGATAATGAGCCTAACTACCTTCTTCACAAAATATAAACAAAAATGGAGATTTTAGTGTCTAGCGCTACACTTGCGCGTTTGTTTTGATTTTATTTACCCAAAATTCCCTACTGTAGTCCACTTCCTTCATTTGGAGCGGTCCCCTGTCCGCTTGGCGTTCACATACTCATTCGAACCGCACCAGAGTTCAGTTTAACCAAACTGAGACCGAGGTTTGTAGCCGGACCAGAGCTCATTTTTCTTTGATGACCGTAGCTTCCTTCATCACGACATATAGACAAAAACGGAGTAACGTCAGATTTTAGCGGTTGTAGGATTTCTCCTGCTAGCACTAGTCTCACACATTTGTTTTGGTTGTATTTCCCCAGTTAATACCAAACTAGCACATTTAGCTTAGCTAATGTAGCTTTTACCTGCTAGCCGAGACGGACATGTAGCCTTCGTGCACTTTGCCTCTCACCAGAACCTTGTATTCACACAAAGAATGCGTATGTTTTTTACAAATCCATTTAAACACTGACTATGTGCATTGGTAGAGTTCAGGCCATGAATCTCATCCATTGTGTATGAACTCTTTGTGTTCACTAAGCAGTGAACTACGTCACAGTAGGAGATCGGAGGCAGCTTGTCCACATCGTCTGACATATTTTACTTCTCCGTCTTATACAGGTTGATCCCAACAGCAGCCATTTTGTTCATATATCGCTTTCTCGTACATTGGTCAAGAGTGTCTGAATATTTTCTTTTTGTTGGTCTCGAATCCGTGGGTCTGGTCTTGCCTACCACTTCCAGTTGAGACTTGTGGTAACTATGCATAGAGCATTTTAGGGAGCCAGAGCTTCTCGTTTAACATCTGACTTCAGACTCCTAAACCTCATGAAAAGCTTTCCCAGAAGAGTCGAAACAGCTGTAGCCTCAAAGGGTAGACTGACAATAAATGGTATAAGCAGCAGGTAAGATTTTTATGACATAAATTGAGAAGATATAATTATTTATAGCAGAAGTACGTTATGACTGAAGAGCAGGAAACAGACTGACAGAAGCATTTTCCCTGGGTTCCAGGCTCCTGGACATTTCCCTGTGGAGCCTTAACAGGCTCTACCTGCTAGGTAAAGTCCTCAGGGTTGAAGAACCAGGCCTAGCTGGAGGGAGGAGATCTCCTAATTGGCTTGGAAGCTGTTTGACATTCTCTCCAAGAAGTTTTCCAGTCACCGGTTCGCACACTGACATGGACAAAGCAGCTTAGCCGAAAAGGAAACTACCTCTCTGTTTATATTTCCACATAAGTGGGTAAATATGTCCTTCAGCCTGGTGTACTTCTCCTCAGATGCTTTTCTTTAGGCGGTTCTTGCTGCTGCGAGGTAATTTACTTTGAACAGTTGGGATGTAAAACACAGAGTGACTTTCATGGATAATTGTGTGGAACAAGTGAACAGTTTGCCGCGTCAGCTAAAAGAAAAAAGGTCCAACTTTGCAGGTAAGAGTGGAAAGAATGGGAAGCAGGAGCCTTCCCATTCCCAATGATAAATAATTCATCCAAATATGTTTAAAAGACTTCTGACAGATATTTATTCAGCGTGAAGCTGTAGAGGATGTGTCTACATAAGTGGTTTTGTTGCAAAACAGGCGTCTGTTTCTGATTATCATCTGTTTACTAATTGATTTAGCAGCTGTACTAAACTCACAAGAAACTCGTTGTTTATATCAAAGATTGCCTGCAGCCCCACAAACGTTTGCACGTTTTCTCACGATTCGAACACAAAGAATGTCCGTACATCCTTGAAAAGTCTTAAATTAATGTGTGTTAAATCAAGGCATTAAAATGTGGCCGGACTATTTAATATCATATTCTATGAATACTTAAGGCCATTTTAATGCCATAAATATGTTAACATATTTAGGTCTTAAATGTATTAGGTTTATTTTAAAAAGTTACATTGGCCTTAAATATGTCCTTAAAGCCTTAAAATGTCGCAAATTCGTTTTTAAAAGCTAAGTTGGACTCATACGTTAATCATAGGTCTTAAAGCCTTAAAATGTCTTAAATTAATATTAAAATAGCCAAATTAGTCTTAACTATGTTAAACACAGGTCTTAAGATCTTAAAATAATTTTAAGATATTACACAGGCCTTAAATATGTTAATCATAGCTCTTAAATGTAGTTGTGGCCAGACAATTTAATCTTGTTTTCTATGTTGTTGTTTTTTCTTGTGGAATTTCTTCATTGCATTTTGTAGCTCAAGGCCATTGCAGCTAATGATAAATAGCTGCTAACATACCCTTGCTAGCTAGAACGGGTATATTAGCAGCAATATTAGCAGGAACCATTGGTTCTGGATTCTGCAGAGACAATGGATGTAGGGGGAAAAAGTAGCTAGCTAAAAAAGCTAGCTGGCTAGGATCTATTGACTTAAAACAAGCTCCTATATCTTGCTGGAAATTTACTTATGAGTTAATTTTGTCTTATTTTAAATTTAGTAAAACTTTTACCCTAGAAACTAGACCAAAAATACTAAGATTTTGTGGATTTGCAGTTGTTAGCATTACATGGTGACCAAACTATTAGCTCCCAAAAATGAGATGTAAACAAAATTCCTGATTATTGGAAATATAAACTGTAGTAACAGTTTTATATGGAGATTAATACACTAGGTTTATTTGCTTTTTTCTCTTTTTATGGTCATGTAAAAACTAAATCTGAAATATTTCTTGCATGTTTTCTCAGACTGAAGCGAAAATAAAGCTTTCAGCATCACATAAAGTCTTATGTATGGTAATAGACATTGATTTTTCTATGCCAAGATTGTTTCTTTTTTGTTTTTTTTGAACGGTGGCCTTTCCCCAAGTCTTTCTTGGAAACTTTTTAGATTAATAAACTCCTGACAATCAATAGCCAACCAGAGCATGCAAGTGATCAGGCTTTGGTGCAAATAAACATCATCTTTCTTCTCATACTTTTACATTTTCCTCCTCCGGATTATTTCCTTTAGTTTCTCAAATCTGCATGTCGGCTCTCTGGAGCTGCCCATCAACGCCGGACCGTGCCGACAGATACAGACTGGGAGGCATCGTACCGTGATCCGAGGCGTGACTGGGGTCAACCTGAGGCAGACAGGTGTCAGAGAGACCAACAGGTCCCATGTGGGTAACGGTTCACCATTAATGCCCCGAGGGCTCCTTTGCGGAGAGCGACATGAGGTGGAAGGATCCGGATGAATACTGATGATGCCGGCTTCGGCGCGCAGACTGAAAGCAGCAGGTGGTCGAGAAGAAGAGGGCACAGGGATGATATTATTTATTTATCAACTCAAGAACTGGGAAACCTAATCTGAAAATTTGATGCGGTTCTTGCATCATTTTTTTTAACAAAGATTAAAACACGTCACATGGTGACTTGCTGGAACCTGAGAGACTGTTTTTAATTAGAGCAGGCATGTAGAGAGAATATAATTTTGTTCTTATCAGCTCGATGCAGCTGGATACAGCGAATTTATCACAGTTGCTCACATCTCCTTGATAAGGTTTTCCTCCTCAGACTGGCGAACGTTCGAATAAGACACAGAATGAAGCTTTCTGACAGATTGTTGCTGGCAGCTTTGTGAAACAAGTAAACCTTTCTGTACACTGCGGCATGGGATTTCTCCTTCACTTGCTGCTTCTTTCATTGAAGGTTTTCTGGTGTGCAGCTGGTTTGGTTTTCATGGTTAGTAAATTTTCCAAATGCAGTGAAAAAGTTTTCTCTTGGATGGGGAAGCAAAAAGAAAGAGGTACCTGCAAATCACAGTTCGGCAGTAGAAGCATCACTACCGGTTTTCCAATAAAACCGGTAGAGTGAAGATAGACACGACCTCAAAGAGACTCCTTGGAAGGTAAAGTATGTTCTAAAAGCAAGTTTTGTCAACCAATACCCCCAAGAAGCATTGCTGAACCATGTCTCTGGAGCTTTCAGAGCTCCAGAAACCAAACCATTTTGGAAAGAACTTTGGTGAATTATAGTTTACCAATCCATTTATGGAAGCCAAAGTAGTAGGGCTACATAAACCACAGGCCCTACTTGTAAGAGGCAGGTGAACCGAAGACTCCTTGGAAGGTAAGTTGGGCTGTAGAAACAGGTTCCTTGCAGTTTGACTAGTGTTGTTCCCTCTAAATTGAAAAAGCTTCGTTGAACCACCGTCCGGAGCATAAAATGGCACAAAGGTCTAAGCTAAACTAACATGGACAAAACGATGGGGAGTCATAGTACCAATACATTGTTTGTGATGTCAAGGGAAGCTTGATTATTAAGGATTATTTAAATCACTGATAGTGAGGTGAACATGAAAAGGTCTTTAAGGAGAGTCCTTGGAAGGTAAGGAGTGTTGTCACAGCAGTTTCTTTGAAGTGCAACAAGTCTGGTTTCCACACTACATCTAAAACGGTCTCTTTTCAAGAGGTAGGACCTAAACCAAACCAACTTGGAAAGAACTTTGGTGGATTATTGTTGACCAATCCATTGTTTGGATTGTAGAGGGAAGCCAAAGTGGTAGAACTACATAACTCCATACTTGTAAGGAGAAGGTGGACAGGTCTTCAAGGAGTTTCTAAAGGCAGATTCTCCGGAGTTTAACCAGTCTGGTTCTCCCTACATCCAAAAAGCATTGCTGAACCATCGTCCACAGCATTTAAAAGGGCGAAGGGCCCAAACTAAACTAACTTGGACAAAACTGTGGGGAGTTATAGTACCAGTCCGTTGTTTGAGGTCGCAAGGGAAGCCAGATTATTAGTACCACTGATAGTAAGGTGAACATGGAGAGACTTTGTAAGCCTTTCCAGAAGAGTCAAAGTAGCAAAGATTGGACCAACCTCATATTAAACACAATGGATTAAGATTAAATTAAATGCTATATGTTTGAAAACATTTATATCAGTGTATTCTAGCCAGATCTCCTTTTTATTCTCCCTCTCTACACTTTAACATGAAATAAAGCCATGAACATTAGCAGATGCCTTTAAATTGCTCCAGCTCCCATTTGATGTCATCATTATTTCAGACTCATTGTTACGAGGGTTTTGTTTTCTTTCTAATTTGAAAAAAAAAAAGAGAAAAATGTCAATATTGTCCAGAAGGACAGGCCGAGTGTTTAGAAACATGTCTGTCATTCGGAGAGCTCAAGGCTGTTCAGATTGTTTTTATTGTAATGGAGAGGTTACTGCCTGAAACGACGCAAAAATAAAAATAACCCCAGCACTCCACTTTGAAAGTGTCGCAGCTCAAACTTGACCCTTCATCCACTTGGAGCGATGCTGCTTTTGAAAATGGGAACTCTGAATCCTAAATTTGACATCCGTGTCGAAATGTTGGAGATTTAATATGAAAGCTGCTTTCTCTAGGTAAAAAAAAAAAAGTTTTTCATGTCGACATTTATTTTATTTTAAGTTTCTTACAAGATTGAGAGCGGAAAATCCAAAAAACTTTGACAATATACAGTGATGTGCATTAGCATATAAATATGCCAGATTATAAAGTTTTAAACAGTTTGGATCAACTGGAGAATAACAGAGTTTTTAAGAATTAAACTCTACATACCACTTTACAGCAGGGTATTACCGCATTGCTGATTTAGAGAGAAAGGAGTTAATTTTTTACCAAAAAATCAAAAACATTTTTGCTCAAATTTGCTAGAAAAAACTCAGAAATTTAGAGATAAATCGAAGAAATTTTCTAAGGAAAAAATGGGAAATTTCAGTTTGAAAAGTAAAAAAATTTGCTCAGAAATTTTTAGATTAATCTCAGAAATAAAGAAAACATGTAAATCTCTGAATTTGAAGTCAAAAACTTGCTAGAAAGAAACGCAGAACTTTTGAGATCAATCTCACAAACTTCCTTTTTTTTTTTTTTCCTCAAAAATTTCTGAGATTGATCTGAAAAGTTCTGCGTTTCTTTTTGAAAAATCTATGAAAAATCAAAAAATTTGCTAGAAAATCTCAGAAATTCTGTGGAAAAAAAACCCAAACATTTTTGAGATTGAAAAGTCTATTTTTTTTTTTTTTTTAGGAAAAAACTAAAATTTTCTATAAAGATCTCGGAAATTTCTGTTTTTTTCTAGGCGATTTTTGAACTTAGCCCCAAACTTTTTTTTTCTAGCAAATTTTTGACTTTTCAAATTAGTTTTCTCTAGAAAGTTTCTTGGCAGAAATGTACTCCTATATAATGTTTCTACCTACTGTTGTTTCACTTTAGCCTGTAGCAAACCAAACATTTTTTTTTATCACAAACTTCTAACATAATAATGCCAGAGAATATCGAAGCTCTAATATTAGTTTATACTTCTTCCCCATTTTGGACATAAAATTAAGCTTTTATATGCAAAAGGTGTACAGCCTTTATTAAGTATACATGTAATGTTTAAAATAAGCTGATAAACTAACATATGTAATAAATGTGTGACTTCAAACAAATTTATCATGTTTGTCTTGCAAAATTGGGACTTAAGGTAAAATTCAACACACCTGATGTTTTGGTGAAACTTTGCTCTTTGTTGCTTTGCTTTGACCCTAGTAGTTTTTTTTTTGTGTACATTGAGTTTAAAAGTAGCATAAAACTCAGAAAAGAGATCTTAAGTTTTATGAAAAGCACCTGCAGTTGGGCGTGGATTCGTCTGAAGTTGGTCCTGCTGTTCATTAAAGCCTCTTCCAGCCTGCAGCCGTGGAAAACCCTTCAGGTTGGAGCATCTGGAGGTTTATCTGAAATATTGACGTTTGACAAAAACAGAACAAATCCATAAGCAGAAATAAAAAAAAACCTGCAGGCTTATCAGGAGAGAAACGCACCACATAATCACGGACGTGTTTTCGTTTCAGCTCTTTTTGTGTTTTTGTTTTCGCTGGCCTTATTTTTCATCTCTATCCTCCTGGTAAAACAGCAGCAGGAACAGCTTGCTGAAAGTCACCGCGTATTAAAATAAAAATAAGATATTCTCCTCAACTCCAGTTTCTTTAGCGGGTTTTTATTGCTTCTTCATATTCTATTACTTTTCCACATTCTTCTTGCTCGGTATTTATGAACTCCAGGGTTCAGCAGTGGCATCGCCAGCTGCAGCTCCAGTCGGGTTACGCTGTTGTCCCTCCAGGCAAGAAGGAAATAACAAAAAAAAAAATGGATAAAAATGAATCCATAGAAAGTGGAAGTGAAATAAATGACACTGTCTGCTCTTTCCATTTAAATACTCACATTGCTAGAAAGAGAAAAGACCCGAGTAGCTCGATGAAACGTGTCCATCTCCGGCCTTGTGAGGGATATTTACAGATATTTCCGAACATGCAGTAAAAAGACACACAACCTTTTTTATTCTCACCGTCTCGGCGCCAGATAAAAGTAAAATTTCCATGTTTTAAGTGAAATCAGGGTTTGTGTCGTCAATTTACAGCTGAAACCAGATATTTACATACACTTATTAAAAAGACTTTTTCTTTTTTTTCTCTCACCGTCTGAAATTAAACTTTTCTAAATTATTTCTATTTGCTGAATGCCTTTTATTGTATTTGTGAATATTTAATATTCCTGACGGCTCAATGATTTATCGATCTGTGGAAATGAAACAAAGGTCGGCTTCAAATTTCAAAACACTGAATTTTGTTGGTCCCTTCTGCACAGCATAGAATACGACCACGAGGAATTGTTAAAACAGAATTTAAACTGTCTCTTTTGTGTCCAAACTTCCCTTCGAATGCTTGAATTTTGCCGCGGGGAGAAGAAAACGAGTTCTGCTCTGACCTGGGCCGAAGTGCCGCTCGGCGGGGAAGAAGCTGCAGAAGCAACGCAGAAAACCAAATTAGTTTGAACATGAAGTCCAGGACAAAGAGGATGATCTCTGGAGACATAATGATGATTGTAAAGACGAGGAAGAGAATATTGAAGCAAAGCATTTTCCAGGAAGTTGGAAATTGGTGGAAGAAAACCAAAAACGTTTAACACACATCATACAAAAAGTACTAAACAAACGTACCTAACGTTGCTCCAGATTGATAAATATTGCAACGCGAGGTTGAAATAATAATGGAAAATTATTTTCTTTAAATTACATTTTTTATTTATATTTTTTTTATTAAATAATTTTATTTATATATAATCTTATTTAATTTTCTATTTATATTTATTTTTTTTATTAAATTCATTTAAATATTTTTTACGTTCTTATTTTTTATTTGTATAATTTTATTTTAAATATTTAATTTTGCAATTATATTTATTTTTTCTGTATTTTTCGCATGCTCTCCTGAGTTTTTATTTATTTATTTTCTCGTATTCGTTTCATTTTTATTTACTTTTTTGCTAAGAAGAAGAAAAAACTGGCTTGATAAAAAGCATCTGCTTTGATTAAAAAGTCACTTCCACACCTTTCCTGCTTTGAATATGTTATATTCCCCCTTCAAATAATATTTTTTTAATTTAATAATCAGTTTTGCTTTTAATATTTTGGGGTTTTCTTACCCCTTTTCCCCCCTGGAGTCAAATGAATGCGTCTCATTTAGAGATTTGACAAGATTATTCGTGTTCTAATGAGGAAACACAATCTTCATATGAGCAACCAAGATGAATTTCTATAAATTAAAGCTCATATCCAACGTTTACTGTTTGTTTCACACCTTTTCTGCAGAGAAAAGGTGCCACTTCTGATTAGATCTCCATCTGTGGAGCCATTTTTCTGCCACTTTGTTGAATTCTCTAAAACCCACAGATTTCAGCAGCGAGGATATGAGAGCGCCGTGTTTATTAATAGTATTTGTTTTGCATGGATTCCCAAGACTTGTTGCTGACTCGGAGCCTGAAGGAGGAAGATGAGGAGGAGGAGGAGGAGGAGGGGGATCTTCGGCGCTGCAGCTGCTGATGCATTTTTCTCACATTTTTTTCCCACTGTTCACTTGGCTGCAGAGCTAACAGGAAGATAAAGCGGCGCATATATCTGTCTGAGGCTCGGTACGCATCACTTCCCCCTGGGAGGACGCCACGCCCAGGAGGGAAGCGCCTCGACGACGACAACGCAGATTTCACAGGCGGGAAACCGGACGAGAAGAGCGGAAACGTATGAAAAAGCGAGGCGTGTACGCTTCGGGACAGGTATCGGTGAATCACGAGGAAGAGCAACGAATGGCTGAAAAATAAATATTTACCCCCCGAATAGATTTATTACTGCTCGTAAAACCATCCAATGAAAATAACTGGAGTACAGAGATCAGCTTTAGTGACTGAATTTATGATGGGGAAAAATTACCCAAGGCAAAAGTAATCGAGCGAGAAGAACTGATTCAATTTATCGATCAAATCTGATTAGCCAGACAGACGGATGCCTGATTGTTACCTTCAAAAAGTTTCCAGTTTCGTTTCATTGGTCGTCGGAATATTTTCTCAACATTAGAGGGAATCAATTACACAAAATTCACTTTTTGCACGTTTTTCTAAAATCCCCAAACAGCAGTACTTTGCCATACTGTAATTCTGCAACACTTTGCGCTTTTTGAAAAATTCCAGCAGTTTCCAACAGGGAGACGTTGCGCTTTCCAGCCAGCATGGGGTTATTACGGTAATTTCGCCCGTACCGTTGCAGGAAGCAGGTTTCTCTTCATTTTAATCTGGTGAAACGCTCTTTTAATAGACGGTAAAGTGCAAATAACTGCTGGATATTGAAAGTTCCAGTTGCTAAATTATTTACTCACAGGGCATTTAAAGAACTTTGTACAACTAAAATAAGCAAAAATATCCAGGCGGAGATTTGAAACGCAGTCCTTAAAGGGTTATTAAGAGATTTTTTGAATGTTTCCTTTTCATTAATTTTCATAAATCATTGTTTATTTCAAACGACGACTATTTGTTTAACGTGAGAAAACATGAAAACAGAAAGATGTTTGAGGGGGTGAATACTTTCCCACGGCTCCGTTTGAAAGCGGGTTGATGTATTTGATGGATTTTCTGGACCTTATGAATGTCAACCCAACACCTCCATGTGTTCCTCCTGCTCTAAGTTTTCTTTTGCCTCCAGCAAATCAGATTAAAGTTCAACCTTTCAAGGTTTTTCAGACGAGCTGAAGAGCAAAAGAAAAAAAAATGTCATATTGATTTTTTTTTCCTTTAGCACTTATCATATTTCATTTTGTCTCCGAGTTAATATTTCAACAACAGCATGACAGGTTGTGCAGGCTTTCTTTTTATCTCTCCGGCGCTGAATTCAAGCCGAGCAGCAGAATAATAAAGAAACAAGACGTTTCATAATATCAGTTGTTGTGAATCGCTGTCTGAGCATATTCACAGGATCTCGGCGCTGCGCCGCAAACGCCTCTTTACAGGCAATAAATATCTCTAAAGTACTCCGCATCTCCTGCTTGCTAAATACATCTGTCTGTCTTTGGCCAAATAAAGCTCCCACATTGTGCAAGTCTTCAGGCAATTTCCTCTTCCAGAGCGTATTTTGTTCTAAAAATCCCTGAGGTGAATAAAAGTGCAGCGCGAGGCTGAAATGCGGCTTCATGGTTTGTGTCTTTCAAGCCATAATCGGGACCTGGAGCTTCTAGCTCGCCTTTTCTGGTTGATGCAGGACAATTATCTATAATTTTGCTCATATTGAAGACAGAAATCGAAGATTAAAGATATTATATGATTATAAAAAGTTGTTTTGTAATGAAATTTGCATCCAAACCAACCTGGTCCAACGGGAAAATAAACCCGCCTGCATTCTTACACCCTTTTGGTCAAATTCGCTGACCTGTAGCATCAGGAAAAACCTCAAACTATACCTGTTTGACAACACGAAGTGGGCTAAAAGAAACCTCAAGAAGCAAACAACTCATCTCCGGTTGACCGTACGACTGGAATTACAAAAATAATTTGTAATAATTTCAAACAAACTCACATTTTTTTTGATAAAAGGTTTTCGTGCTAAGAAGAGACGGTTTCACAACTTGTGTGTCACATGGTCAACAACTGGATGTTGCTACTGGTGGAAACGCTGAAGAAGATGGCAGGAAGTGGTATTAGGATGATTTTTTAAAATGACTTATCCCATGAACAAACTTATTCATGTCTGATTTTAATTGTGTTTCTTAGTTAATGGAACACAGAAATCGCAAAATTGTATTTTTCGACATTAGCGGAATGTTGACAAGGTTTTCAATATTAGTGCTATTTTAGTGCATAATTAACCTCTGATAAAGTTTCTAAAACAAATGAGCTTTTCAATAATATCCTAATTTATTGAACTAGTCAGTAAGACGTCTGAGTGGGTATTTTTTTCTGTGGGTGGAGAACCCAAAAGTTTTACTCAAGTAAAAGTAGCAAAAAGCAGCCATCTAAGAAATTATTCAACTAAGAGTAAAAAAGTATTTGGTAAAAAGTCAACTCAGTTTCTTTTAATAAAAATCTAACGAAAATGTAGTAAAAACTGCAGGTCTGGTGAATTTTAAAAACATGTTTGCTTCTGTATTTTGCAAAAACTGCGATGGAAACACTTTTTTCACATCACGAGTCATGTGATCGACAACGGGATGCTGCTACTGGTGGAAACGCCGAAGAAGACGACGACAGAAAGTAGTATTATAATTTTTAATGACTTACCGTGTGTGATTAAAATAGAAATATCGCATTTGTGAATTTGTGTTGTTTTACATTAGTGGAATATCGACAAAGTATTGCTCACATTTGTCATCGAAAGCTTTGAGACGTCAATCAGTGGAGAATGCCACAACTTTCTCCAGTAGAACAGAAACAAAACTGAAGTTATCATCACTCAACCTAAAGAGGAACAGCTTCAGTTGTTGCACCTAGAAAACAGCGATAAGGTCCAAAATCTGACTCTGATCTGAACCTTCAGAGTCACATAAAGACAGTTACAAAGTCGGCCTTCTATCACCTGAAGAACGTCTGCAGGATTAAACAAGATCCAGAGAAACTCATCAATGTGTTTATCTTTAGGTGCACTGATTTCTGCAACAGTGTCTTCACAGGTCTGCCTAAAAACATCAATCAGATCCAGAACGCTGCTGCTGGCGTTCTGACTAAAACCAGGAAGATGGAGCACATCACACCAATCCTGTTGAAGAAGCAGCATTCAGCTTCTATGCAACACAAATCTGGAACAAACTTCCAGGAAACTGCAAAACAGCCGAAACACTAACTTCCTTTTAATCAAAGCTAAAAAAAGTCGTGTTTTATTAGTTGTAACTGAAACATTGATCAACATTTTTTATGTACATTTGATTGATGATTGCATTTCTCAAATAGGAGGGTTAATTGCTTGCTTCATAATTGTTCACTGCATTTTTTTTATGATGTAAAGCACTTTGAACTGCCTTGTTACTGAAATGTGCTGCACAAATAAACTCGATTTTAGCAGATTTTCTGTTGGTACATTAAACTAAAAGACAGCTGAGTGTCTATAATCTACAGGGAGGCGCAGAAATTAATTACATAAATGAAGTTACCAACCCCTCTGCATCGTCTTTAGCATCCCACATTTAAAAAGAGGAAAGGAAATAATCTAAATTTAACATTTTTGTTATTTCCAAACTTTCTGAAGCTGTGGTATAACCTCCACACTGACTCACACCTATTTTAGAGGCAGGATATTTGCAGTTGCTGGTAATCAGTGCTGCTTTGTTGTCTGCAGAAGACGGCTCTATGCTACTTTAGGAAGGGAACAAGAATAGCCTGAGTTTACGGTGTTTCACAGCTTTTATGCTTCCAAAGAGCGTTCAATAACAACAGCTAAAACGCCGTTCTCCATCGGTAAACGTGTGCATCCCTCCGATCGTCTCCACTCGCGGCGTTACGAGCCAATAAATAGCCTCTGCATTCATCTGCAGCAGATAAAGCACAATCATTCTTCCATCGCTTTGCCTCTAACTGTTCGATGTATGTTTTTATTCCAGACGTTTCTTTTCAGCTTGAACTTCCACAGCTGATCGCTTCTCCTTCTCCTTCTTTCCCCCATTCAACAGTTTCTGCTTTGTTTATGATTCAAGACGTCCAAGAACCAGAAAACAACACACATTTCCTTCGCTTCGCCGGCGACAGTTTCAGGAGAAAAGAAAAGTGTGCCGTTGCTTTTGTTCTCGGGTCTGGTTAACAGGGGTGGGAAATGACGTGGAGACAAGTAGAAATAGCAAATAAACTCTAAGCAAGAAGGAGTTCAATGAAAAGTTTACCTTTTTTTCAAACAGCATGGATTTTTTTTAATTTACACAGTTGGAAAGAAGACAGTAGGAGATACGAATTTCAAACTAGCTTTGTTTGCAAATGAACGCCCAATACAAAGAGAAAATTTGATCCCTTATTTGAAATCCCTTATTTCATCAATTAACTGGGATGTCTCCTTAAAGTTTTCAGTTTGAATCATCTCCCAGTGACAATGTTCCTGATTTCTAAAGATTAAATATCTGTTTTTCCTTCTCCTGTGATTTCTAAATAGCTTCTCATTCATCTTGAGAAACAAGGCGTTTCTGGACAAGATAAAGATCTCCAATAACGCACCAGAAAGGTAAAAACTTCATCATCTCCATGTGTGAAAACATTTTCTTAAAATAATGTCTCTGGATTGAGCTGAACTTTAATATAGTTGTGATTGGTACTGCACTGCAAAAACACAAAATTTTACCAAGTATTTTTGGTCTAGTTTCTAATCCAGATATCTTGATACACTTGAAATAAGAGGTTGTTTAAAGTAAATAATTCCTTAATATTGATTTTAAAAAGTACTAGTTACATTGGCAGATTATTTAACTTATAATAAGAAATTTTTCCCATCTCATAAGTTAATTTATCAGCAAATAGAACTTGTACTTTTTAAATCAATATTAAGGAATCATTTCCTTAAAACAAGCTCCTATATCTTGCTATAAATTTACTTTTAAGTTATTATGTCTTATTCCAAGTGTATTAAGATATTTTCTCTTGAAACTAGACCAAAATTACTTGGTAAGATTTTGTGTTTTTGCAGTGTACAACCTGCAGTATCCTTAATATTGCCTCAATATTTAGTTAAGCTTACAAATATTTTTGGTACATTGCGAATTTTAGAAACCATTTCTGTCAAATTCTAAGAAAAATCATGGAAATTCAGAAAATTCTAAGATAATTTTCTAAAGTTGCTAAAAGCTACTTTTCGGCTGTTTTCCCACCTGATAGTTGGGTAGGCTAGATTCAATTTGGGATCAAAGTTGCAACATTTGAAACATTTTCTTTAACTCACTATACTGTGTCAAACAATCCAAGCCATTTTGAAAAAATTGTTCCCCTCCTCACCTGTGGGGGCGCTGCACCAAAAACCACTGAAGGAAGTGACACAAAAACCTCTGAAGACACTGAGCACAACTTCCTGTTTCGCAAAATGTAAACAGAAGTGGATTTTAGACGTCGTAGGATTTCTCTTTTGTCGTTGGTAAAAGACGAGTCATTTCTTCCACTAGTGCTAGATTCGCATATTTGTTTTGATTGTATTCACCCAGAATGCCCTGCGCTGTAGTCCACTTCCTGCTTTTGGAGCGGAATCCGGTCCATTGGGCGTTCACATATGCCTTCAAACTGTTAGGTTACACATTCACAACTCCCAAAGCGAACTAGACTTTCTAGACAAATAAACTCGGGTTCAATTAAGTCGAACTAAACAGGACTGGCGTGAACGCATCCTTAGGTTAGCATTACAAACACGCAATGCTAGCACTAGCAGGAGAAATTGCTCTTGGTCTTGTACCAAAGGCAAAAGAGAAATCCTATAGCTGCTAAAATCTGACGCCACTCCATTTTTGTGAAACAGGAAGTCAGTGTCTTCTTCAAAGGTTTTTGTGTCGTTTCCTTCAGTGGTTCTTGGTGCAGCGCCCCCACAGGCGTGGAGGGGAACAGGTGCACCATGAAAGAGAACCACAGCAGCTGAAAATGTAAAACGTTGCGATTTTGGTCTCGAATCAAACCAGCACCAACACTGCAAATAATTTGTTTATTTGCATCTTTTAATGTATTTCTAATATTGTATAAAAAATGAAATCTGCAGAATGTGCTGATTTTTTAAATCCAATCCATAACTAAAGTAATCATTAGTTGCAGGTCAAATTATAATAGGTTGAAGGGACAAACAAATGTGCAACAGCCAAAAATTTTGAATTAGTGATGTCAAAACACTCCAGTACGTCCTTAAAAGAAGGTTATAAGAACAAAAAATGGAGTTGCTGCTGCTGAAATGTTATCATCGTCACCCATATTGTAAACTCATCACGATACCTCAATCACTGTAATAACCCTGGCAACCGAAACTCAGCGATGTCTGCCGGCCAGCCGGGCAAGCATTTATAAGATCTTGTGCCAGGCCCAGAAGTCTGACATTATTTGGCGGAGACAGTAGCTTGGCAGCAGCAGCGCTAACAGGAGGGGCACAGAGAAACTGACAGGCGGCCAACAAAACCCAACTACAGTAATGCCTTTAAACGACTTGAAAGTCAAACTAATGTTGCAGCGTCTTAGAGGAAATACAGGGCGAGAAAGTTAGGATCCTGAACAAGAAAAAGCAACTGAATCAAATCAGAGAAGCTTCTGGTTTCTTTTATAACTTAGAAACAGAAAACCCGTAGCCGTCCATCTTCATTTCTCGACACATTTGGACCAAGATGCTTCTTCTGTCGGTGCGCTTCATGTGGCTTTGAACCTGGGGAGAGTGTCATTTCTTTTCCAGCAGTGTGCATGTCAGGGACACGGCAGCAACAAGGTCCCCAAACGAAGGGATATTATTAAGGACTTGAGAGACAAGGCAGACGAGATGAGGGGCACAGTGGCAGGATTGTGTTTGTGGAAGATTAAGGCTCTTCAGGACGGACGGATGATGGATGGACGGGAGTCCTTCATCCATCAAGGCCTGTTTACATCACCTTTAAACAGGCCACAAGTCTTCCTCTGTTTGCTGTCTCTTAAAGGGACGGTGCGGATTTTTATTTCGTCTTATCTTCTGTAGACGTTACAGCTGGATACGTTAGAATATTATCAAAACGTTTCATTAATTTAAACACAAAACAGTTGAGTAATCGATCTGTTTCTGTTCATTTTCTGATTAATATGTGTTAAAGGGAGTGAAAAACCCAAACCAGAAATACAAGGCTTCTTATTGGTGTTTTCTAGGCTACTTTACAGCCTGATCGTCCGGTACATTTGGTTGCAACAAAATTGCAACATTTCTTACATTTTTAACTGCAATCTGTTCCCCTCCTCACCTCTGGGGGTGCTGCACCAAAAAACAACTGAAGGAAACGACACAAAAAACCTCTGAAGAAGACGATAAACGCAACGTCCTCGGTCACAAAAATTGAGTAATGTCAGTTTTTTGCAGTTGTTAGATTCCTTTTATGTATTTGGCAAAGACTTCGGGTCATTTCTCCCGCTAGCGCTAGGCTAACATGTTTGTTTTGGTTGTATTTACCCAGAATGCCCTGCGCTGTAGTCCACTTCCTGCTGCAAGACAATTTTTGAAAAACTATGTAATAGAAAATTTTTGCCATTAAAAAAGAAACAAAACATTATTTGATTTAAAGTTTCCAACATAGAAAATGAAAATAGATCTAAAAAAAAAAACCTTGTACTATTAGTGTCATTTTGTTGTGAAAATTATTTGCAGTTATTCCATTAAAAATATAGAAAATTAAATTTATTGTTTATATTTTTACAAATTTGTTTATTCTTTAACGTTTTCAACCAACATTAAAAAGACTGACCGAGGTGATGAATGCAGCATTTATTAGCATTTAAGCTAATAAAGTTTTACAAAAGTTTTTAAACTTATTTCCTCCCAGGGCAATTATTAATTAGAATTGGTAATATACTTAAAATTAATTTTGCTAAGTACCACAGTCATCTTACTTAAATAAATTGTAAATTATCACATGAATTATGTTTTTTTTTTTTTAATTTTCAGATTAAATGTGATGATGGCTTGCCTTATTGATAGATCAAATGGGAAGCATTCACGCAGGTGACAAAAAATAAAAAAGACATATGGAGCCATTTACCCTCCACCTCCCGCCTGTTTTTTTTCTGCTGAATCGGCGTTTTCACGCTGCATTACATCACTACATTTTAAACCAGTCATTTCCCCTGAAACGTGACACGCTACTGTCTCCATCATTCATTCGTTCAGCGGTAAACACGTCCCGCTGTCCCCTCGGTTCCTACGGAGCCCAAATGAGACAGGACCGCTTCCTGCCATGGTGGCGTTCCACCCGTTACCAACAGTCAGACTTTTATCTGATTGCTTTCATTTCGTGGACTTGAACCGCGAAGCGCCTTTTCAGAAACAGGAATTCAAAGCGAGCTCTCCGAACTGTTTTCACCAGTTCACAAAGAGCAGCCTTATTTCAGGATCCCAAACTGGTTTCTTATTAGAGATCCCAGACTCATAAAAATTCCCTTTGAGGTTGGTTTATAGTTTCCCCTTATTTATAATGAGTATTTCCCTGCTGTTTTAAAGCTGTATTTGAAATGCGGTTTGAAGTGAAAAGATTCTGCTTTTTTCTATTGTTTCTAAGCAGCGTTGAATCAAATATGGAGGAAAAAATATTCCAATATATTGTATCTAATTTTAGAGTGCACTGCAAAAACACAAAATCTTACTAAGTAATTTTATCTAAAATATCTTAGTACACTTGAAATAAGACAAAACCTTCAAGTAAATTATCAACATGATATTGGAGCTTAATTCCACTGGCAGATTATTTTATTTATTACAAGACATTTTCCCTTGCTAGCTTTGTTGCTTGCTAACTAGCTAAAAAAATACTGTAAATTCTTTAAAGAATTTACAAGATTAAATACGTAATCTTGTGTATTCTTGTAGGCTAAATGAAGTTGTTTTTTTTCCCCCCACAGGACTTTGCAATCAAGCAAAGTTTTAATGTCAGACAACTTGCAATTTGAGATTTGAGGAGGTTGATGCTACCGGTAACTAGCCACCTTACTAGCTTGACAGCTGGCTTTTCTTCTAGCTTGTTAGCTAGCTTTGTTGCTAGTTGCAAGTCAGTTATCTAGCTTCGTTGCAATCTAGTTAGCTAGATTCATTGCAATCTAGTTAGTTAGCTTTGTTGCTAGCTAATTAGCTGAGAAATACTAGTTACGCTGGCAGATTAGTTCACTTATTACTAGACATTTTCCCCATGCTATAAGTGAAATAATCTGCCAGTGGAGCTAGTATTTTAGCTAGTTAGTTAGCAACAAAGCTAGAATGGAAAATTATCTTGCAATACATGGAATAATCTGCCTATGGAACCAGCATTTCGTAGCTATTTATGTCTCAATGACACTAGCATGGGAAAAATGTTTTTAAACAAGTGTAAAAATCTGACCGTGGAACTAGTAAATATTTGCTAGTTAGATAGCAACAAAGTTAGCATAGGAAAAGTATCTTGTAATACTTGGAATAATCTGCCCATGGAGCTAATATTTTTAAGCTAGTTAGCTAGCAAGCTACTTAGCTATATAGCTTTGTTGCTAGCATCGGAAAAATGTTTTCTAGTAAGTAAAATAATCTCCCAATGGAATTAGTATTTTTAGCTAGTTAGCTATAAATAAAGCTAGCATTGGAAAAATGGCTTGTAATAAGTGGAATATTCTGCCGACTAGCAACAAAGCTAGTTAGCCACCTATCTAGCTAGCTTTGTTGCTAGCATTGGGAAAATGTCTTGCAGTAAGGGTAATAATCTGCCTGCAGAACTAGTAAATCTTAGCTAGTTAGCTAACAACAACACTAGTGTAGGAAAAATGTCTTGTAACACGTGGAATAATCTCTATTTTAGCTAGTTAGCTAGCAACAGAGCTAGAGGAAGCCCGTATTTTGTACTCAATGTTAAGGAATTATTGACCTAAAACAAGCTCCAAAGTTACTTGTAAGCTAGTTTTGTCTTATTTTAAGTGTACTAAGGTATTTGCAGTAGAAACTAGACAAAAATATATTTGGTAAAATTTTGTGTTTTTGCAGCGTCTTTTCACATTTCATTCACTTAGAAAAGACACTCAAAGTGGTTTCTTTGAACACAAATGAAGCTGGTGTCTAATTCGCTCTTGAAGCGTCATTACTCGAACTCCCTCGTCTTCGTCTCTTCTTCACGCAAATATGATCACAGATATCAGTACTTCCGTATTATTAGGAGCTCTCGAGGATGGACCGCTTTTATTCTTCGGACTATTGTAAATATTAACCTTTGCCCCCTTTTCTTTCCGCTGGTATATTGTGAAATAATATTGAATTCTTCCTTTATCTCCCTCTTGCAGTTACCTATATTATGCCGACCTGTTTAACCAGTCGTCTACAGTGGGCCCGGTCCGCCACAATGCGGCTTCCCAGGAGGGGCTGCATTATTCAGCACCGCTCTCTGGCTTCTCTCGGCCCGGTAATCTCCGCGCCAGCAGGTCCGCCGAGGAAAACGGGAAGACCTCCGCTGCGGGTTCCTTCATAAAAAGAAACCCGCGAAGACGCTTTGCGGAAGACAACAAAATGTAAAAGAGAAATTACACGCTCCGTAGTTTTCACTACCAACTTTGCTTGTGTTGTGAAATTCAATTTGATGGACTGTATTTCCATCATTTGCTGGTGAGATGTGAAATATCTGCAGACAAGGCTTCATTTTTTCCTCTCTTTTTCAGTGATATGGCTCATCAAGTGCAAATATCAAATGAAATGCAGCTTTTGTTGCCATTTAACTGGAGCCCTTTATTGATCCCTGAGGGGGATCAGTGTGTGGATGTATGGAAATATGCAGTGTGTTGAACTCCTTGCTCTTTAAAGGGTTTTATTCACTCCAGTGGTTTTAAAACTATAGCCTAGAAAAGTTAAATATATAAAGAATCTGGCCAATTTTAAAGACAACGCACTAAAAAAACAGCAACACAATCATTTGTTAACAAGTAAAAATATTAATTTAGATTATAATACTTATGACTCGGATCAGAATAGTTTGAAGACTTGGCAAACTATTCTGTGTCCAAGTCTTGTACTGACTCCTCAGGTTTTCGAGAGGTCAGTCCAAGTCAAGCTTCGACTTGGGACTTGACTTGGACTGACCTCTCAAGACTTGAGACTTAAGTTGGAAAAACTGGATGACTTGTCCCTCATGTCTCAAGTCAAACCTCAAGTGTCTGAGTGGCCAGTTCAACTCAGGTCTTTGAGGGTAAGTCCAAGTTAAGTCAAGTCTCAAGTCTCTGCAAGTCCAAGTCAAGTGTCAGGTTTCGACACAAGACTTTGAAAGTCAAGTCTCGTCTTTCCAAGGCAAATCAAGTCTCAAGTCTTTGAGTGTAAGACAAGTCTCAAACCTTTCAGAGTGGAGTCCAGTTCACGTCAAGTCAAAGTATTGACTTGGACTTGTGCCTCTCGTTTTGGGAGTTGACTTGATCTCACCTATCAAAGACTTCAGAATTAAATTGGAAAAACTGACTTTGACTTGGACTTCGAGTCTCAAGTGTCTGAGTGGTGAGTTCAACTCAAGTCTTTGAGGGGTAAGTCCAAGTTAAGTCAAGTCTTAAACCTCAGAAAGGCATGTCCAAGTCAAGTGTCAGATTTTGACATTGACACTTAGACGAGACTTGGAAAGCCAAGTATTGTCTGCCCAAGACTACTCAAGTCTCAAGTCTTTGAAGTGCAAGTCCAAGTCAAGTTTCAAGTCTTTGAGGCCAAATCCCAAGTAGAGACTTGGGACTTGACTGGGGAGGATTCCCACCAAGTCTAGTAACTTTCCACCAAATTCTTCCAGAAGAACTTTTCTGTCTTCACTTGACTTGGACTCGACTTGAAACTTGTCTTAGACTTGCCTCTCAAATACTTAAGACTTGACTTGGACCCACTACTAAGACACTTGAGACTTGAGGGAGGAGTCCAAGTCAATTTCTCCAACTTAAGTCTCAGGTCCTTGAGAGGCGAGTCCAAGCCAGGTCCCGAGTCCTTGGACTCGTCGCTCAAATACTTGAGACTTGCTTTGGAAAGACGAGACTTGACATGGACTCATCTATCAAAAACATGACACTTGACTTGGACTTGCGCCTCAAAGAATTGAGAATTAGGTTTTAAAATTTTACTTTGATTTGTACCTCTAGTGCAAAGTCAAGTCTCAGGTCTTTGAGGATCGAGTCCAAGTCAAGTGAAGACTTGACTTGGACTCGAAACGTTCTCCTGGAAGAACGGCCAGTGAGTCCTGATCTTGGTGGAGATCCTCCCCAGTAGATTTAAGGCTTTTTCACATCCTCAGTGTTTGGCAAGTCATGATTAAACCTTTTACCAACATTAAACGGTTTGTCAGGTCGACTCGTGACTCGTTATTGTTTGTCTGCTCCATCCAGATGAAATACTGCCATAAAAAAAACAAGCAGAATATCTGGAGCTGTGATAAGATGGCGATATGGATCTTAGGTAGCGATTATGAAGCATCACGCTTCCACTAATGACCTCATTACAAGGCAGCACAGGAGGATTTTTAAGTTTAATTAAATTCCTTGCAAAAATAAAGCACCTATATTAAATTTCTCTCTTTAAAAATACCCACCTTGAAACTTCTCTGACACTCTCTGGTGAAATGAAGTTACAGAGAGTTGAAGTAAAACAAGAAGAAAATGGTAATTTAATTCAAGGAGACATTCACAGTTAATATTAGCCTAAACACTCGCCTCATAAATACAGGAAATAAGAAGTGAGGCTTTGAGGTAATAATAATCATCCGACTCACAGGAATGACAGTGATTACAGGAACGATGCGCCCAGGCGACCTCAGCGGAGGGGAGACAGGATTTCCCCCTGCGCCATCAAACTCAAAACCAAGGACGAAGTAAGGGTGGAGAGTTTTCTCTACCTGCTGACAAAGGGGAAAAGATGATCACTCTAAACGCCGAGCTCTAAATCTTTCACACTTGTCAAGTCCACTTTGTTCCTGCTGCCGGAGCCGACCCCTCTCTGCATCAGCAGGGATCCGGCCTTGGACGTCAGAACAAAGGGGGCGGAAGGCCAAGATGGAGGCTAAATTTATAACCCACCTTTATGCTTCAATGAAACCCACAGACAGAGCTGGACAGAGGAACTAGTTGCGTTTACCCGAGTAATCTCTTGGAAAAAATTTACTTTTAGGGGAGTTTTTACTGCGCTGCACTTTTTACTTTTACTGGAGTAATTTAATTATGAAGTATCGCTACTTTTACTTCAGTAAAATTTCAGGATTTTCTACCCACTGAATGAAAAAACATATTTTAACCAAAAATTCATCAGACACAGACACACACCTGCAGTTTCTGTTAAAGTTTCATGAGCTTTGTATTGAATTAAACTGATTTTGAAACGTTTTCTCTAGTTGTTCGTTAGTTATATGGATTATTGTAATTTTAAAACACCAACATTTAGAGGTTTCTTACACAAAAGAGTGTACAGTGCTGCAGACGAAATAAAAGCTAAAAATCTGGTTGGAACACAACACCTAACCAACAAAACCAGATTTGTGACGCAGAAATGTTGCTAACTTTACTCAAAGCACCACTGGTCAGAGTAAAACTGCAAAAGAAAAACACCACAAATGAAAAGACATGAGAAGCTAATGCGTCTGCTAGCTTAAATGCTAAACATGCTAACAGCTCAGATGCAACATGTCGATCAACTGAAAGTATATTTGTGTTTTAAGTAATTATACACTCCAAATATGTGCTCCTACGTGTGAAATAACATAATTTTTTTTTTACGAACTTACAAGTTGTGCTCCGCCGAATAAACAGCTGCAAACAATCCAGAGAACAGTAATGCTAAACCGGAAGTGCGAACTCCGTGACTTTCGGTTTCCGGATTTTCAAAATTAAACTGAACAAACAACGCGAACCACACCAAAAACACGTGTCACATTCAACAAACAACAATGGCTCTTTGTAAAATAAAATGTTTTGTTGGTCTCTTGTAATGTTTACGTTTCCTGAGAAACTGAGTTTGGGTTTTCATTAGCTGATAGCCACAATTGTCAAAATTTCACAGTGATAAACCCTTGAAATATATCCATATGAATTACAAAATACACGTAAAAGGAACATTGTACATGTTGATTTAGTCCAGTTTAAGATGATATATAACATAAAGAACCATAAAACATTCTTCTTTGTGACAATATCTGTACTATATAGAGCAGTTCTGCACAAGCAAAGTCATTTTGACTATTTTCTTCTATCAAGCTTCAGTCCTGCAGATATATTTCAGCTCTGTACGTTGACAAGAATGACCTTGTATCGGCTGCACAGCAACATGTTGGGGTATATTAACTTCCATTTTGTGAAATGATGTCAAAACAACTATTATACACTTGGGTGGCAATGTGATTGTCACAAGGTTAGATAGCTCATATAAATGAAAAATAAAGTCTCTGAAGCATGATGGGTGCAGTTTCCAAGGGCTCGGAGAAGACGAGACAATTTCAGCTGAGATTTCCACGGCAGAGATACAGAAGATGGTCGTGGATTGAGTTTGAAAAACACAACTTTTATGTGTTATTACTTGTAACACAGAAAATGACTTAGAAGAATTATTAAAATCAAATTATAGTGGGTTATTGTAATGAAAAAAACAAAAAAATTAACTCCAGTCATGTTCTATGTTAGCGAGTTTTGTTTTGTGTTTTTAAGAGCCTGGATTTTGGGACTGCATGACTAACTGACTTTTCAACTGGTCGAATATTGCAATTTTGTGTTTATGATATGCATAGTTCATAAAACATTGTGTTTGTTGTCGAGGAGATAAAAGAAAAACAACAAAAAAATCTGAATAAATTAATATTAGCATTTTTAATTTCATGAATTTTGTGACCCAGTTTGGACACAGCTGATGTAGACAAACACATAAGACAACATTTATGTGTTTAAGTGTTATTTTATCAAACTAATCAAAACCATTTCATTCTGAATAATGCCAAATCACATCAATATGAAAAGAAGTTTAATATTTAAAAGGGAACTGTAATGCAGAATTCACACTTTGCACATTTTTGCTCTTCTATTTGGGTTCCTACTGCTTCTAAAAACAGCACAAGCATTCAGAAAAAAAAGTCACAAATCAGCAGACCCTGCCCGTTACCTAGCAACCCAAACCAAGCCCAGCCCGTTGCCTAGCAACCCAATCAGTTGGTTTTAATGCTGTACAATGGCTGCTGGAAAAGACAAATGTTTTGTTGTGAACTTATCACCTGAAAACACTTGCTGTATTCTTGTTGGTTGTCTAGGAGGCTCTACTTCTGCTTTTCAAAGGTGTACGTTTCTACAATTCCACGTCTGATGCCCTAAAACAGCTCATTCTGACTAAAATCTCATGGTATAAGAATTATTTTGTACATAAAATGTAATGAAATACCTACCCTAATCTGTTCAAGGAAGCATAAAGCACTCACCACATGCAGAGAAAGATATTAATGTTATATTAACATTTTAACAGTTTTTAATGGGTAATTTGATTAATGCTTTCTGCCTCAACCAGCTGTTTGGAGTACATTTGTTATCTTGATGTCGCCAAAAATCAAAATAAGTTCAGCACCTCTGCTCTAAAATCTCTTACGGGGATTTTTAAATGTGATTTTCTTTCAATATTAGTAAAGGTGAAGATGTTTTTTACATCTGCTTGGGAAATAAATCAGGAAACTCCTTTGACTGCATTGCAAGAGTTTATCCAATTTAAAGATTTTTGTGAAGCTGCAGTGTTCTTGTACTGCAGATCCCTGAACAGCACAGATGTCGCAACTAAGAAAAGGTTGTTATCTTTCCGGAGGAGATCTCTGTGTCATATCAGTAGAAATGTATTTCCAGGCTCCATAGAGATGCAAACTGGGAGACTAGGAATATCAGCTCTCCAGTTTTGGAAACTTTAATAGCTGACAGGCTTAAATAAGCTCACTCCTGAGGTGAATTTAAAATTCTGGCATATCTGTAGCAGCGACTTCCGCAGACAAGCAGATTTATCTCCTTTCTGCTGTATTTGCTGTGACCACATCATGGCACTGTAAGCGATAAGGAGCATGGTGAAAGAGTGAGAGGGATTTATCTGCAGCAGTGCTGAGTGGGGAGCTGATAACGGGGCTAACCCAGATGACTTGTTTTGACAGAAAACGGCAGGAAGAGGAAAAAAAAAGAAAAAGAAAAACTGTGTTAACAGCATTATGTAGAACAGGGAGACACGTTCTAATCACGACGACGACCCGAAAGAATGCCTTCTGGAGAAGGAGTGATGAGGAAGTTAAGAGTTGTAAAAAATCAGCAGAAATTAAGAAGGCTTGGGGGATTTATCTGCGTTTCCAGTAAAGGGGAAGACAGGTTGGTTCAGGTCAAAACCATGTGATGATAAGAATAAAAAAAAAGAAAGAAAGAAAGAAAGTATTAACATCTGCGCTTACAGCTTCATTTGGATTGACTTAGAAACATGGGGAAAAATCTCAATGAGTCTTAAGTTAGCCCTGAAGTTGACTAGAACAGTTTAGAATAGATGTATAGGCGATACAAAACATTTTAATTACATTTTTTGCACAAAATCATTTCAGATAAGGAGAATCAGGATGAGCTGTTTTAAAAACTACTGTCACTTTAAATCCAAATAAGCTGCTGCTGGCCACGCCCCCAAACTCAACGTTTACACCCACATGTGAAAATGGCTGCAAACCGATGCGCAATTATACAACCATACATCTTTGAAAAGTAAAAGTGGAGCCTCCTGCACAAGCAACAAGAATCCAACAAGTGTTTTATGGATGCAAGTCCACAACAAAACACTTGTGTTTTCTAGCAGCCATTGTTCAACGCATACAGTGATAAAAGCTGCTGGTTGCTAAGTGACATGCTAGGCTGGGGTAGCTAGGCAACGAGGCAGTGACTTCTAAATTGCAAATTATTCTGGAGATTTTTGAAACAGCTCATTTTACAGACACCAAAAAAAAAAAAACTTACTGTCATAAAACGGCTGGTTTTAGCTAGTAGTAGCTACCAATATACTATAACTTGTCAGCTAGCTTTGGTGCTAGCTAGTAAGTTAGCTTTGATGCTAGCAAACTAGCCAAAAAATACTAATTCCACTGGCAGATTATTTCACTTATTACAAGACATTTTTCTCATGTTATAAGCAAAATAATCTACCAATAGAATTAGAATTTTTTTATCAATATTAAGGAATTATTGATTTAAAACGAGCTGCTGTATGTTGATGACAAGTTATTTGTAAGTTAGTTAAGATCGGTAAGATTTTGTGTTTTTGGAGTGCAGGTCTTACATTTTATTCATAATGGTTTTAGAAAGTCTTAAATTTGAGTTGGTGAAGATCAATTTAGACAATTTTGGAAACGTTCAACAACTACATTTAGATAAGTTGGAGATTGAGATTTTTTACATTTAAATTTACGAAGATGAGGCTTTCAAACCAGTTTAACTACTAAGCATGGCAGTGGTAGCATCAACTTTAGTCAGAGGCTTCCTTTGAGGTGATGTAACACAGACTGCTGCAGGAGGTCTTTCCTGTCACTGTAGGAAATTTCACAACATTTAATTTCCCTCTGGATTATTAAAGAATTTTTAAAATTTGAATTAAACATTTGAGTGTGTATTGATTAGGAGAAATGAGTAGGTATTGATTTTCCCTTTCAGGAACACAAAGCAAGACCAGTTTGTTTCCAATTATCACATGTTTACTTTCAGATTGGAAAAAAAATGGATGGATGGAAAATTACAGCTTTTCACAAAACAAGTCTGGCTTTTTTAAGGACCCATTGAGCATAAAAAGGAGAGAGAAGTACTGCTAAGATAATTATTATTCAGCCGCCTTATAGAGCTGCCCAGCTGGAGTTTTAAAAACAGAAAGTTCTCGCATCCCACTGTGAATATGTAAAGCGAAGCTGCTCACTTTGAGACAACTTTAAGAGAAAGAGATCGTCTCTTTGAGAAATTTCTGCTGAAAACTAAATGAAATTGCTGTTTATCCTTCACTTTATTTTCTGCTGTTTTGCAACTAATCTAATGAAGACGCTGTTATTCTGCGCGCGAGGAGAAATCTGTGTTCTCCTGTGCAGCAGGAGGCTCATATCTCGCAGGCTTACCCTTTCATAATGAAAGGTGTGTAGACATCTGTTTCTGGAGGCAGTAATTACGTTATTGTATAAGATAAACAAAACAACTTATAATGAGAAACCACATAAATTCACAGAGAAGCAGACAAAAAACTCACACACCTTTGATCACTGGAAATGGATGCAAATTTACCTTCTCTGCGTCTGCAAAACGCCCCAAATCTGGAGTGATGCTAATTATCTCTGCGCAGAAAACGCCTGCCGAATGCAGGACTGAAACCAAGACGGAGAGGAGCGAGTGTGTGTCCAGGCGGCGGAGAGCGGCACGAACATCTGGCCGAAACTTGACCTCGGCCGATAAGAGGTTTGGCTCGATACACGCTTCTTTTCTGCGCCAAGAAACGGAGGACATAAAATTATTAGGACGAATCATAAGATTTATCTGTAGTCTGTAAACGCTGCTGAAACAAGCTGCAGTATTTAATCAGAGGAAAACTGTTGATGCACATGTAGCAGTCCTGTAAAGGTTTAAGTGTAATATTGTCAATAGTATATTTGTTTATAGACAAAAGTACACATTTAGTTAACAAATAAATTCAAGATAAAGTCATAGAAATGATTGTGATTGTCACAGCCTACAATTACTGATTTTGTTGTGAATTTTTAAGCTTTATTTTTGAAATAACGTGATGTTACCAAAACAATGACATTTCTACACATAATCTTTTCTTTCCTTCACTGCAAAAGTACAAAATCTTGCAAAGATTTTGTATTTGGTGATATTTTTATTTCAGATATAAAAAAGGAGCAAATTTCCTCCAAAAAACTGATAAATGTGGAGATTAATCTCAGAAGCTTTCTAGAGAAAACGTAAAAACGCTTCCCTTTTTCCATATATGGAAATATGCCACGGAACTACAAGACCTCCGTTAGCTCGGAGAGTGATGACGTAACACGGTCACCGTACTAAAAAAAGTAAGTAGTAAATTTCAGTCACAAAAAAATATATATATAATTTTCTAGAAAAAAAATTTACATTTCTGAGTTTGAAAAGTCAAACATTTGCTAAAAAGAGTAAATTTCAGAAATTTTGAGATCAATCTCAAATATTTTAGAAAAAAACATGTACATTTCTAAAGTTTTCTCAAATTTTTAGATGAATTTCAGAAATTTGACAAAAACTTGGAGATTTCTGAGTTTGGAAAGTCAAAAAATTGCCTTAAAAAACTCAGAAATTTGGAGGTTAATCTCAGAAATGTTAGAAAAAAAAGTTCTAAGTTTCAAGTCAAAAATTTTCAACTTTTGGAAATTTCCTGTGTTTCTAATGTCGAAAATTCTTTACTTTTTCGTCTCAAGAATTTTCCCATATTTTTCGTCAAACTTCTGAGATTAATCTTCAAATTTCTGAGTTTTATCCAGCAAATTTTCCCGGTTTTGTCTCACATTCTTCAAAAAATTTCAGAAAATGTAATACAATTTTTATTTTATAGCAAATTTATGAAATTCGTCTCAAAATTTGAGGGTTTTTTTTCAGTAAATGTTCTACTTTCCAAACTTATTTTTCTAAAAACTTCTGAAGTTTTCTTCTAGAAAACTGCAAATAGTGAGGCACGTCTTTCTCCATTAATAAATACATGGGCAGATGTTACCTCCATCTCCAAATATTGTCATTTCTTCTTCCTGAGGCAGAGCCGCATAGAAGGACAGGTTGCCTTCTGCCGCCATTGAACCTTTGACCTTTTTGTTTTTATACGGGCCCAAAAAGCACCAGGCCAACCTGACAGCCTTGAATGTTCCTTGGCTGGTAAGGCTTGTGTGGTGACATTCAACCGTCTCCCAGGAGGGGGTTTTCTTGGCGCCGACTCTGCGTTTTACAAGGTCCCCCAGTCTCAGGCAGTCCACAAGCAGGTGGGGATAATAATTAAGTATGATTACAAGACATTAATCCATCCAAAGAGTGACAGCCACAGCTGCAGCAGCATTATACAGGCCCTGCAGGTGACTCCCAGCAGGCTCGGCAGCAAAGGCAGGCATCCTTTCAGCAGCATTTATATTTCAGTCAGTGTTTTGATACGGCACAGACTTCAAAAATGATGCAGCACCATGAAGGTAAAGCTAAAGCAGCCTAATGGTTAAGATGCAAAATGTATTACCTTTATTCAGTCTCCTTTTTTCTACCACAAACATTTTCTTTCTTTTATAAAAAGACGCACTTTTACACTTTCATTTTATCTTAAATTGAAGTTGTAAACAGCCCAAAAAAAAAAAAAAAAAAATCACACATCTTTTAGAAATGAGATCTGTGTTCCTGGCCTTGGTTAAAAATAGCTTCATTTTCTGCAGAAATATGTTTAGTCTTTACCTGTGAAAAGACAAACAAATAAAAAAATGCACTAAATGAAGTCCAGCTTGTTCAGATTTCCACTTTTTAAAACATTAACTTGATGTGCAACACATCTGACATTCTTAGCAAAACAAAGTTTGGATTATAAATCATCTCTGTCCTGTTTTCCTTTCATGATGTAAAAGCACAAAAGTCACAACAACAACAGGTTAGCAACTAACCAGGTTCAGACTAATTAGCCAACAACTACCTAGCTTACTAGCTAATAAAGCTAACTTCTCAGTTCAGGCTATCTGCTGCTCAAGCTAACAGCTACCCAGTCTATTACATACACAAGTTATTCCCAATTAGGCTACTCATAGAAACAGTTGGTCAGTTTAAAGGCTTGTCAAACTGTAAGCTATGTAGCATAATAGCAACCTAAGCTAAAGCATTCTCAAGCAAGCATTTTGTGCTACTTAATGTTTTTTGAATACTTTTTGTTGACTACAGAGGGGTCAAGAAAGTGCAAAAGCCACAACACAAGAACAATAGGTTAGCAGCCAAACAGGTTCACACGAAGCAGCTAAGCAAGCCAACAACTAGCTTACGGCTAATCCAGCTGACTTCTTAGTTCAAGCTAACAGTAGCTTGAGCAACAACTAACTGTTTACTCAAGCTATCTCCAGTTAGTCTACTCATACTAACAGTAAGTCAGTTTAAATGCTATTTAAACTGTGAGCTACATAGCATCTTTGCATTTTGTTGATTTTAGAATGGTCAAAAAAGTGCAAAAAATCAACAACAGATTAACTAAACAGGGCAACAGTAATAGCCAACAACTAGCTAACTTACCGATTAATGAAGCTGACTTCTCAGTTCAGGCTAATGGTTGCTAAAGCTACTACTCAGGCTAATGCATACTCAAGGTATACCCATAACAATCCAAGCAAAATCATTAGCAAGTATTCTGTGGCTTTAATGATGTTTACATACATTTTGTTGTGTGAAAGTCACAACATAAGAACAAGTTAGCAAGTAAACAGGCTCACACTAATTAGCAACTATGCAAGCCAACAATTAACTAGCTTACTGGCTAAGGAAGCTAACTGCTCAGTTTAAGCAAATGGCTGCTCAAGCTAACAGCTACCCAAGCTAATACATACTCCAGCTATGCGAAGTTAGGCTACTCATGCTATCAGTATGGCTGTTGCTACACAGCAAAATAACGCTAAACATCGTCAAGTCAATAAATAAGAACAAAACTCTTTCAGAAATAGAGAGGTTTCTTCCTACAAGGGTCCTAAAATGCAAAAAATATTTAATTTTTCAGAGTTGCCTTCATTCAACATTTATAAAACTTGCTTTTGAAAAGCTAATGCACTTATTGTTTGACAAATCATCCAATTTGGGCCTATTCTGCAGAAAAAGTCTCATGTAAACTTCACCATAAGAAGAATTACCTAAACTCTGGTTTAAGACACTACTTTTGCTATGAAGGATAAAAAAGGCAAGTTTGCTATTGGGTAATTAGTGGGATAAGGTCCATCTATATCCATTGGCAGCGTCTGACAGCTGGAAGCTGTTAGGCATGTGAAAATGGATTTCTTCTCACTGTGAAACTAATTATGGACATACTAGCTTAGTGGGAGATCTCGGGTTTGGGTCTGCAGCACACTCCACGGCGTGTGCATAGCTAACAGACACATTGGCAACAGGTCAGCCCAGACCAAGGCTCGGAAATTTAAACCGACCAGGAACTTTACACATTAAACAATGCTAATGGAAGAAGTTTGAGAGTGCCTTGCATAGGTATTCCTAAACTTTTATCTTTTTCAAGTGTAAATAGATCAACACAAAGTGAAGTTAGTGTTTCACCAACTCAAATTTAAGTCTTAAGATCACAATAAATGAAATTTAAGACCTCTATCTCTACAGAAATGTACAAACTTCATCCAGCCAACTGCACTTATCCATGATACGTGAATAGCTAGCTACTTAGCTAGTTAACTAGCTACCAAGCTAGGTAACTCTTCCCTTGCATGGCTACCAATTAGCGTGGGCTCGTTCGGTTTCTTACCCGTTGCTGTTGTATTGTGGCTTTTGCACTTTGGGTCAACAAAAGGTAAAGACACACAGAACGCTTGCTTGAGAATGCTACATAGCTTACAGTTTAAACAGCTTAAATTGACTAGCTGTTAGTATCAGTGCCCTAGCTGGGCATAGCTTAAGTATGTGTTAGTCTAGCTAGCAGTTTTTCGCTTGAGCAACCATTAGCCTAAACTGGTAAGTTAGATTGATTAGCTAGTAAGCTATGTAGTCATTGTCTTGCATAGTTGCTAATTAATGTGAGCCTGTTGTTGTTGTGGCTTTTATAAAACAGAAAGTATTTAAATAAATCCGATAAAGCAAAATAATGCATGCCCGAGAATGTTTTAGCCTGGTTTGCTATGAAGCTGCGTAGATTACGGTTAGAAGAGCCTTTGAACTGACTAGCTGTTAACATGAGTAGCGTAACTAACCATAGCTTGAGTATGTATTAGCCATTAGCTTATAGCTTACAGTTTTAATAGCCCCTGAACTGACTAGTGAGCTGGAACTAACTAGCAAGTGTATTAGCAGTGAGTTACTGATAGCCTCAACCGTTTAAAGCCATACACAATGTATGTTTGAGTGTGAGGCAAAACAAAACAAAGCAAAAAACCCCAAACAGAATATGCAATTAAAGAGTCCTGCCAAAACAAAATTTAAGACCAGTGCTTAACGTATTTAAGAAAATTCTGAGATTAAAGTCAGAATTCTGGGGGGAAAAAAAAGAAAATTCTGAGAAAAAATTCAGAATTTTGAAATTAAGGTCAGAATTTTTATTTGTTTATTTTTAGTACCTCTAATCCTCTTCTGTATTTGCTTAATCAACATATTTTTGTGCATAATTTTTTTCTTTTGGTCTGGTTTCTGAAAACTGTTGTAAAGAAATGCTGCTGTAGCAGGAAACCGAACCCTTCACCAGAGTTGCTGTGTTTTTGGGCTTATTACGGCCTTTAAGGTTCTGGTTTTGCAGTTTTCTTCCCACTTTTAGCAGCTCCAGAACATTTCTCTACGTCATATCACACGTGTGAGGATGAATCCATCATCATTTCACCCTTAAAGCTTTTTAAAAGTCTTCTTCAGCTGAATAGCATGTCCCTAACTGGCTACAGCACATAATTCAACCCAGTAGAAGTGAAAAGCGTCTTAGAAATGCTTTTCATTTTGCTTCTTAACCGAGGCCAAATTGGATGATAAAAAGCTGCCTACGCTTTTAATGTTTTGGTCGGTTTTGATATTGCAACTTCATTATAAATCGCAGACTTTTTAAAATTAACGGTATTGTTCATTTGAACTGCAGATGAATGGAGGTATTCAGGTTTGTCCTTCACAGCCTGGAAAAGCTGCCTTTATTTATCCAAGGCTGCTGAACACACACGGGCCTGATTTGACCATTCATCTTAATAAAAACGGCTTTTTTTTTTGGTCAAATTTAAACCTTCCTTTCGCTCTATTTTTTTGGGTGCAGATTTTCTGTTGGACTGGCCTTGAGATGCGAAAAGAGAGAAAAAGTTAAATTGCAGCCCACTGTTTCTTAATTTTAAAAAAGAACATACTATTATTAATAATAAATCGCATAAAGAAATGCAGCACCAAAAGAAACAATTTCATGGTGGTCTGGGAAATAATGGCACTTAATACGAGCAAAATGATTGCAATTTTTCTGTCTGATTAATTCAGCCGTGCTAATTACTTTTTTTTTATTTTTAAACCACAGAGAAATGATAATTATTTTTACTTATTGAGTCATTATGAGAGCTTGCGAGGAGAAAAACTTGTGAAATCAAAAGCAATGTGGTGACACCCATGAAGAAATGTGAGATGTTTACATTCCAGAGCACCTGCAGGAAGTCATTTATAATCCTCACTCTTGATCAAATGTGAAGGGAAATGTCAATTTATTGAGCAAAAACCACAAGAAAGAAGGAAGAATGTCTAATAAAGAAAGAAAAGATAAAAGCAGCACTAGTTCTCAATATTAAAGGAACAAAAAAAGCTAAATATTTCCCAAAAGACACCAAATTGGGAAATAATTCACTCCTACTTTAAAAAGACAATGAATTAATCAGGAAGGAAAAATGTTTCTTCCCTCTTTTCTTATTCAACACGGATTTTGTGAGTTTGCTTCTCTTGGGTTTTACCGCACAATTGCAAGCTGCCAAGGAGTATAAAATGTCCTCTTAGGAGCAATCAAAAACAAATACAGGCCTCAAATAAAACTCATTTCACACATGCAGGTCGTACTTGGTGGAGATTTTCGGTCTGATTGAGTGACAATTTAAACCCAGCTAATTTACCAGCCTGAATGTTTTCAACAGCGTTATAAAAAGATTCATGTTGGCCTCTTTCTTTCGGCATGGAAAAAGCCATCTGGTGAAAAACTGAGGTTCACAAAGCAATGTTTGGAAATGAAGTTCAACAAAACCGCTAGCTGGGCAGTTCGCCCTTTGGCCATTTTGTAAGTTAGCTTCTTTTTTTGGTTTGTTTGTCCTCGAATTTTGGGAAGAAGAAAGCCGGGACAAAGTTTTGTGCTTCCCATGAATTGATGCAACGGTGTGATACACAGTTCTCATTTGATGAGAACTGTGTAGTTGACGGCCATCTTGGTAGGCAAAATTGAGTTAGACACGGTTGAGTACGTGTGACTATCGAGAAATATTAATTTAAATGCACAAAGCTTTCGTGATGGATGAACAGATGTTTCAACCGTGCAGACGGTTCAGCAGGATCTCAAACGATGGAGTTGAGTGCCGAACACTCTGATCACCTTTATTCCAGTGAAAATATAGACATTTTTATACGTACACTTTTTTTGAGTGTCTCTGGCTGCTTTTCTGTTCATGATTTAATACATCTCTGCAGTGGTTAGTTTCGATATACTATGCTAACTTCTACAAGTTAAACACTTGCTCAGACACCAGTGGTACATTGTAATAATTTTGAGAAGAAGGCAAATAAAAATATCAGATATTCACTGTAGTGATTACTGTAGTACTAGCAAATACTCTCCCAGTCACCAGTATCTTATTACTAAAGTGAAGAGTTGGTAAGTCCTTTACAAAACCGTTGAAACACTGATTGTATAGATCGGTGTTGAACTGAGTTTTCAATTCAAATTCATTCAATCAAGGATAGCACATTAAATCATGTTATGTGTCAAAGTAACCATTGTTTTGTATCCATATGCTAATTTGCAAACCTAGTCCTTGGTTGGATCGTTTTTTTAAAAGACAGTGAAATTAAAGTTTCCTGTCTCAAACAGACAACTGTGCTAAATTTTGCTGAAAGGCGGAGAGATGAGGAAAAAGTGAAAAAATAAAAATATTGACAATTTTTTTTTAATTATAAATGTTAAATATTTTAATCTGTTTTCCAGTCAGTTAAAAAATATGTTAAATGAATTTACTGAAATGTTATTTGTCGTCTCAGTTAATCTTTCTGACAGTCAAACTGCTTTGCTCCTCAAGCTAGCATAGAACGGAAGTTTCTGGAGAAAAAGAAGAGGGGGTCGCTGGAGTTGCTAGGTAACGGGGCTGGGCTTCGCTGAGGTTGCTAGGAAACGGCGAAGCGCACGTGGAATGTGACTTAGCTATTAGCACGTTTTTAAAACGGCCCGTTGGTAACAGGAACGTAGAGAAGACATTTTTCCCACATGCAAGTTAAATAATCTGTCGGTGGAACAAGTATTTTTCAATAATGTTAAGGAATTATTGACTACCCATATATTAATAATATATTAGCACTAGAAACTAGACAGAAATACTTGGTAACATTATGTTAGGAACTAGATTACTATGACTACTGAAAGACAAACCTTATGTAATGAATTGCAGTAATTTGGCACCTTTTTATTTATATGAACTTTCTAAAAAAAAATAATGGGGAAAATCTTAATTATAACATAAGGAAACATATCCACCATAAGCATTGCTGCCTTTTCCCACCGTTCTGATCAGTCTGCATTTTGAAAATGGCCCATACTTGTAGAGCACCTTTCTCTCCTTATCTTTCCTCTACAAACTGCTTTTTCACACCATTTTTTTTGTGTGTTCACTCAAAAATCTTGCTTTCTACATATGCAGCATTTTTATTCTTAGTTGACAGGACTGAAGGGTGAACCACCCATTCTCCTACCGGAGGATCAAAGCCGCTACACCGAGCCTCAGCTGCCCACATTTGCTCAACGACGACAAGTAGAGAAAAATAACATATTTATGTCCATAAATATGCCACTCTGTTTAGGTTTGAGCATCGGAGGAGACGCGTCCCGGGTTCCTCTACGCAGATGCAGGATAACAATCCGAAGTCCACTATTAAAGGATTCTTGCAGGATTGTTATCCCGTAAGAGATTAGATTGTTGACAGAAGATTTGCAAAAAAAAATAAAAGTTGAATCTTGTCACTACTACAGATTGCTTACCAGGTATTTGTTTCGTCCGCTTTAATCAAACTTTAGCTTGATTTTCTAGAAAGTCTGGTTTTTGTTCAGTTTTTAAAGCAAATATCTTAGTACACTTGAAATAAGACAAAACTGACTTTAAAGGAGTTAAACTGATTGTCTTTTTATTTAATTTTTTACATTTTAGTGAAAATACTTTAGGTAGCTAACCAAAACTGCAACATCCAAATAAAACAGCTGGTTGCAATGTCGTCATAAACCTTCATCTATATTATAATACCTGCAATTTACAGCAGCTGCCAATGATTCTTGCAGCTACACTGTAAAAATTCAAAATCTTACCAGGTATTTTGACCTAGTTTGCAATGCAAATGCCTTTGTATATTTCAAATAAGACAAAAATAAACTTACAGGTAACTTTTCAGCATGATATAGGAGCTTGTTTTAAGTGAATAATTGATCAATATTTATTAAAAAACTACGTTTCCCTGGCAGATTTCACCTATAGGAAGACATTTTTCCCAGGTCAATTAAATAATCTGTGTAAAGGTTTTTTAGGGCCATTAGAAATGTATACAAAAAGAAAGACTAAATGTCCATCAAAAAAACTCTGAAATTTTCTGGAAAAAATTGGAAATTTCTGAGTTTGAAAAGTAAAAAAATTGCCAGCAAAAAATTCTGAAATTCTTAGAGAAATTTTATAGAAAAATCTGAAAATTTTCTGAACTCAAAAAGACAAACATTTTCAACTTTGAAAATTTCCAAAAAGTAAAACATTTTCCACTTCACAAGCTCACAAAGAGTATTTTCTAAAAAAGATGCAAAATTGATCTAAACATTTCTGAGCTTTTCTCCCTCGATTTTTCTGCATTTCAAGCTCAGAAATTACCACAATTTTTCAAATAAAATTTCTGATGTTAATCTCAAAATTTCTGAGTTATTTTTCTGGCAAGTTTTACACTTTGAGCTCAGAAAATTTTTTTTTTAAATAAAAAATGTGAAATTATTCGCAACATTTCTGAGTTCGTTTCTTGTAAATTTTACACTTTAAAATTCTGAGTTTTTAAAAATAAAATCTATGGGATTAATCTCAATTTCTGAGTTATTTGGAAGAAATATATTTTCAACTTTGCAAACTCAGAAATTTCCAAAGTTTTTTTAAATTTGAGATTTCTTTCTAAATTTCTACATTTTTTGGCAGAAATTACTCCTTTTCTTATACAATCATAATCCTGTTGGAGCTAGTACTTTTTCAAAACCTTTTTTAAAACCTAAAACAAGCTACTTTTGCTTGAAAGTAACTTTTCTGTCTTATTTCAAATGTACAAAAATATTTCCACAACAAACTAAACAAAAAATACTTAAGACTTTGTGTTTTTGCAGTAAATTACTATACTTCATGAACATCTTAAACCTGAATCCAGAGTTGCATTTTCCTTCACATCAACTCTGATTCAGCTACGATAAGCCGCTAACATAAAATAAAAAAATAATACATAATGAATGGCAAATTATATTTGCTGCACGAGGCACAGAAAGCGAGAGCCCCACTGTACGGAGGTAAATGTTGGCCAGCCGTACCCGGTAATAAATTGACTGCCACTCCAATCAAAGGAACGGCGTCGGGATGCCCCGCTGCATCGGGACGTTCCCTTTAATTAGGTCGAATCCTTCCAACTGCGGCGCAACGTCACGGTGCAGAAACGTCTGGAACCAGCGTGGACTCCAACTTTTCATTCATTAGTAAAAAAATCAGGTCGGGTTGTGAGTCTGCAGGAGATCTGTGGTGAAAAATATGAAATAACACCCAAACATAGCTCTGCTGTTTTCTTAAGCTACTTCAAAGACATTCATAGTGTTCCCATTAAAGCAACAAAGGAAATAACAATGAATCATTAGTTGCAGGAACAAAACAATATTCGACTGAAACATCAATAAAAACATGTTGATAATTTGAAAGATTGAATTAGTTCATGGTTGGACAGATGATGAGGAGGTATGCATTAACTTTGCAAGCAAAAATGAAACGGATCAAATTTATAACAAACAGCTTTCTGCCCTTCAGCTGCAAAACAAGAAAACATCAATAAATAATTCTGAACTATTTCAAATGTTACTCCATCCTTCTGTTCCTCTGTATTTTTAAACCACAACAGTTTTATTAGGAGCCGTTTAGTTTTGTCATGATGAAACCTGTTTAACATGTTCAAATATGTTAAATAAAAAAGGTAGATTTCCTCTTGTGTTACACTGCACTATTATCACCAAGTAAAACAATGAGTTTAATGAATAATTCATGGATTAATATAGTAAGTTTAATAACCTGGCATAATTGGTCTAGTGCTGTAATGTAAAGGTGACCTACTACACTCCAAAAACGCAAAATCTAACAAGATATTTCAGTTTGGGTTTTAGTGCAAATATCTTAGTAGACTTAAAATAAGACAAAACTAACTTTTCAGCCAAATATAGTAGCTGGATTTAATATTGATTTTAAAAAAGTACTAGTTTCACTGAGATTATTTCACTTATAATAAGACATTTCTCCCATGTTTTAAGTGAAATGATATGTAGTGGAACTTATTTTTAAGCTCCAGTACAGGTTGGAACTTAGATCTGTAATAATTAAAAAAGAATCAACTTAAAACAAGCTCCTATATTTTTCTGAAAAGTTACTTTTTAGTTATTTTTTATCTATTTTCATGTGAAGGTATTTGTACTAGAAACTAGACAAAAATACTTGGTAAGACTTTGTGTGTTTGCAGTGTAGAATCAATCCAATTCACTTTATGATGTAGCTAGCTTCAGTTAATTTAGCAAGTAGTTCTGGACACTGCAAAAAAAAAAAAAAAAACACAAAACCTTACAGAGTGGGGTTGGTAGGAGTTTGTGTTTTGGCATCGTATACTTGACTTGAATAAGCAAACATATACAGCAGTAAAAGTAGCTGACCAAACGTGCTGGAGCTCAGCTTGGGTTGCCAGGTAACGGGCGGAACTCTGCTGGGGTTGCCAGGTAACGGGCGGAACTCTGCTGGGGTTGCCAGGTAACGGGCGGAACTCTGCTGGGGTTGCCAGGTAATGATCAGTGCCTGCTGATCTGTTACGTTACAATCGGGAAGTTTTTGAAACAGCTCATTTTCCAGACACCAAAAAACAATTTATTGCCAAAAATGGCTGGTTGGTTGTTTTTAAAATTAATAAAAACCGAAATGGAAGTACAAAAGACATACAAAAAGGTGAATTTTCCTTAACGTGTCTTGTTTAAAATATTCTTTCAGAGTCTGAGCCGAAGCTTTGGTGAAGAAAAATGGATTCAACTTGTGTTTGAATCAGAGCAGGAAAAGACTCAGCCTCTTCGGTGAGATTAAACAGCTTGAGAGATGATTTGTTGCAGACTGGTTGGATGGAGCGGATCCTGGAAGAGCGCTCTGCAGGTGGGTTGTCTGATTCTGCCCTGGAGACGGGTTGTAAGTGGCGGGCGGAGACGCTGCGCCTGCAACACAAGATAGGGAGACAACGAAGGAAAACAAAACTATATAAAAGACAGGTAGACGAGTGTTTAAATTAGCCTGCTGCTTAAAGTACTTTCCACACAAAATAACCAATTTTAGCAGCAGAGACAGAAAAACTGGGATTTCTATTTTATTCCAGGATGTCTCCGTGTATTAAACTCTTCTTGTGAATCTTTTCTGACTGACAGGGTTAAAAAAAGCATGTTTGCGTGCTTCAATTAAAAACTTGGACTCATTATCTTAATTGCAATCTCGGTCTTTAATTAGCAACACACACACACGGAGTTATTCAGGTGTGATCAATGGCCTCCCTAATCTCCCAGTATAAAATGAAAAGAAAATAATATCAGTGTTTTACCATCTTTAATTAGAATGTAATGTCAAAATTAATAACAATCAAGTCAATTAGCATTCAGAGTTGGCTGATGCGCGCTGATTCTGGTCCTTAATATTACTGCGATTCCTGGTTAATTGTCGTCATTACGGGAGCATTCAGTGGTGCTTCCGAGGAAATTAATGGAGCGAACTGAGCTGACGGGAAAAGCTGCAGAAATCTGTAGAGCTGAGACAAAAAAAGATGCAGCAGAAGAAGAAGGCGTCTCACCTCAGCAGGATCGCTGATTTTAGTGCGTCTAAATTAGATGGCTCTCCCAGAAACACAAAACCCAACCTGTCAGAGGAATCGCTCTCCTATCAGGAGGCGGGAGGGGCTTTATTGTCTTGGACACCAAACCTGTTACCACGACGACTTGGAGCTATTATAGGAAAAAATTTAAAAAAGGAGGAGTAAATATCCGCTAAAATAAAATCTGAAAGTTTGAGATTAATGTCAGAAATGAATCTCCAAATGTCAAAAATTTGTTAGGGAAAAAAAATCTGAAATTTTCCACAAAAAATAAAAAATAAAAAAAAGGAAATTTCTGAGTTTGAAAAGTTGAAAATTTACTAGAAAAACCTCAGAAGATTTGTGAGATTAAAACTGAACATTTCCAAATCTCCAAAATTTGATTACTTGAGCTCAAAAGTAAAAATTTGCCAGAAATTTTTTACTTTTGGAGCTCAGAAATTTGCACACACAAAAAATTGCCAGTTTCTAATGTCAAAAATGTTGAACTTTTGGAAGCTTTCTGTAAAGAACTATTTCCACCAGCCAATGCTGTAATTTAATAAAAACCTGTAAATTGGAGGCCAGGCTTCAGTTTTCTCTGCATTTATGTAATTTAGTTAAGTTGAAATTGTTTGTCCCTGTCATCTTGAAGATCTTGTTCAGCAATAAACCTTTCAATTTCAATTCCAATTTGTTGTTTTTCTCCTTAAACTGTTTGTCACAATTTTTAATAGGCAGAAATTTTAAATCACTATCAGATACTGAAAGCTGAGGTTGTTCTGGAAAAAAAGAGCAGAAATACAGACTCCATGCACATTTTTGGAGAATTTTACAGCCATAAAATTAAAATAAAAGAATACCAGGCAGCTCAGTTACAATTATGGTCATAAGGGGGTAAACAGGAAGAATTTCCAAAAAGAAGAACTTCCCTTTAACAGCAAGGCTCCAAACAAACCCAACACCGAACCATTTATTGATTTACTTTGATAAAAGTTTAAGCAATGCCTCCTACTGGTCATCAATGTGGTGACATTGATGAGAAAAAAGTTCCCTTTAACAGGAATACTTTCCAAAAAAGCTTGTGCAGAAGAAATTAAATCGAGATTAAATTTCAAGAGGCTGCGTGTTTTGATGCAAAAGCGGTTTTTGCATTTAAATTTAAATTGTCCAACGTAAATTAAGTTTGTTTCAGTTATTGACTTATTAAAGTATGGACCCTGTCTTTGAAATAAGTAGATTCAATTTAAAACTAAATATTAAGTAGATACAAAAAATAAAATAAGTTTGTATTTTCAAAAATAAATAAGACACTATTTTCACCCAAAAACATTTAACATACATCCATCTTAATGCAGCTATACTATGTCAATATAGCCACATTCAATTGTCACTAAGAATATATAGGTGAGCTATGAAGTTTTATTATAGTAATTTTCTAAGCTGAGTCCCTTCCTATTTGCCAAATGCTTGGCAGCCATTTTTCTTTCACATCACAACTGACTTTCAACCATGAATACCACAACACAAAAAACCCTAAAGACATCATGATTTGCAACAGCAGAATCATTCTCAGCTCATCGACTCTCAGCAGAGAATCAAACCAAACCAGCAAAGCTTAGGCCAAACGGCTAGGCCTTCCACAGCGTTAGCGTCAAACAACGCTAGCATAGCGTCAAACAGCGCTAGCATAGCGTCAAACAGCGTTAGCATAGCGTCAAACAGCGCTAGCATAGCGTCAAACAGCGCTAGCATAGCGTCAAACAGCGCTAGCATAGCGTCAAACAGCGCTAGCATAACATCAAACAGCGCTAGCATAACATCAAACAGCGCTAGCATAACATCAAACAGCGCTATCATAACATCAAACAGCGCTAGCATAACATCAAACAGCGCTAGCATAACATCAAACAGCGCTAGCATAACATCAAACAGCGCTAGCATAGCATCAAACCCGCAGAAGACATGGCGGGTCGAACAGAAGGTTGATTTAACTTACCTTTGATGGGTCGGGCGGACCCCCCAGGTAGCTTGAAGCGGTCCTCTGCTTCATTGTCGATCACCCAAGATGTCCGCTATCGGTGAGCTGCCAGCTCCAGACGCCATTTTCTTCCTCAGATATTTCTGGGACGCCAGCAGCCAAACAAACAAACCGTCGCTGAAACGACAAGGTCGCTCGGTCGCTCCTCCTCTGCTGCTCTGTGTAAATAATAAAAAATGGCTTCAATAACTTCATCAGGGACAAAACAAACAACTTTGAATAAAGTTTCCGAAAAATAACTTACCAAATAGCCAACGCAGCTACTTCAAACATGACGCTCCCGCGGCCTACTCGCCCCCAGTAGCTAGTCTCAGGAGGTCAAGAACATGGCGTCACATTACTAGGCCTCGATAACACGGAGACGATTTCAGGCAGAGCCGCAAAAGTTTGGAGTTATTTAGGGTGGGTGTCCAAGAGAACTCGGCTTCTTAGACGATTAGAAAAGATCATTTCCAATCCGGGTTCAAGAGTTTATTAATATCAGACCGCTGGTTTGATGTCTCCGTACAAACGCCGTCTTAAAAAAAAAAAAAAATAAAAAATGATGACGTGGAAGCCCCACCAAATTTATATCAAGCATGACGCATGCGCCTCACGCTTTTTTTTTCATAACTTTATTTCAAACAAATAACATGAACATACATACGGCCGTTAACTCAATGACAAATATGAACATATAATGAAAAAAAAAAAACAAATAATAAAGAATAATTACAGACATTGAGGGTGTTGATGTTAAAGTTTAGAAAGACAAAAGTTAAATAAATATATATATTGGTAAGATAAAACGATGTGTACTTTTTCAGTTAGGTTTTCATAACTAATTAGTGTCAAAAATATTTTAAAATACATATGAAGAAGAGTATATTACAACAGAAAGAACAACAAAGCAAAATAAATAAATAACAGCGGGATCTGCTTATGAGATGAAGTAAAATTTTTGGAGAAGAGTTAAAGTTTTTACCAGTTTCTTGTTATTAAAGTTAAGTTTTTCAACAGAAGCAATATACAATTTTAAGTCAGTTTCTTGAAAATTATTAAAAGAGGGGATTTTTTCACTCCATTTCATCTTGTGGACCTAATATTTTGCTAGGATTATAGTAAGATTCACTAAATATATTTCATCTAAAGAAAAAGTCGAATTGTAAAAGACAAGTAAAATATGTAAATTTGATCAAACAATATTTTTTCCTATTTTTTCTGTAAGGAGTTTTTGCAAGCCCGACCAAAAATATTGCAGTGTGAGAACATTCCACAAATAAATGTTCAATACTTTCGGCTTCACACTGACAAAAAGAGCAGTGGCTGCTGACATCTGGAGAGAAGCGACAAATGTTATTTTTAACTGGATAATATCAATGTAAAATCTTAAATAAAAATTATTTTATCCTGTTAGTAATAACATATTTTTATGAGGCAATAAAAAGATTGCACTCCACAATGTTTTGCTCAAATAATCCCATCTATGTTTACTTATGAGGGTGGAGAAAGTTTGTAAGTGAGTTCTGATAAACCCGTTCGTAAATTTCTTATTCAGTATATTATTTCCTTCAATTGAAATTGAGTCATGAAGGTTTAAATCGTTTGGATGTTTGGTTTGTGCTAAGGAGAGTAAACTATGAGCAACAGATCCAATGACCATGCGCAGAATTTCCGTATGTCAACAATAACTTAAACGTGTCTATACAAATAAAACACATTAAAGATAATTTATTTAAAAATATATATACTTATTTGTAATATGTTTACGCCAAAGCTGGATTAAGGCAGTAAATCCCGTATAATGGTGCACATGTGAATTATTAATAAATCGGCAGGTGTAGCACGTACCTGAGAAGCCACTTCATTCATATGGATCTTCAGGACAAACTCTCATTATATTACCGATCAATGCATTATGTCGCTTGTAGTCATGAGTAAAAACCTTGAAAAACCGCACAACTGGCAAAATAGCGGCTTTTGCTCGCCAGAAAAAAAAGCAAAGTGTCGCACACCGGAAATACGTCACCGTGATTTTGTCGAGAAATAATTTTCGAGTTATAATATTTGAACTAAATTATGGAAATTATTAGAATATTGACTAGAAAAAATATCATCCTCTAAAAAATAGTATTTTAATTAAAATAAATAAATATGTTACACTTTGTTGATGAATATTTTAAGAAAATTCCAGAAGTATTCTTGAGCGCATGCGCATTGGAGCTAATGACGTGGTTTCCGGCTTCCGGCTTCTGGACACGTGGCACGCTGGAAGAACGCCGGTAGCATCTGGCGTCAGCAACAGACGTTGATTACCGTTTTCATGAGAAGAGAAGCGGCTAAAACATTAAACACGTTAAAGAAGAATGAGAAGAGAACGAGCTATCCATCTGAGATCTAAGTCCGAGAGACGGAGCTTCACCGAACTTGACCGAACGCCGCCGATGCTGATTGAACTGAGCTAGCCATGCTAAGGTAACTAGCTGCCATTTGTTTATAGCAACAGAGGGATTTTGGATTATGCTCATCTAAAGAAGGGGTAAACAAGCCCCTGATCCAATTATCCAGCCATCCCAGGATGCGACCATCATTCGATTTATCACGACTAATCGTTCCAGGCGAGCCTATCAAGATCAAGCTATTGGCTTCGCCGCTGCTAGCGATTGCCAACTGCAGTTGTTAGCGGCTAAGCAAGTGTTTGCTAACTGTTCCGGACAACCGTGAGCTCACCTCCTTTTCTATTGGAAGGCTGTTCACGGTGGATTGGTAGCTGAGCAGTTATAATAGTGTAGGATGAACATTTTATATATTTTGTGTAATTTTAAGGTGTTTGGAACTTCATCCTATCGCAGCAGGCCGCACATGCTACAGCCAATCGAACCACGGCTTTGATGATATGACTCCGGATGACATTAAGGCCCGATTGATGCACGCGCACATCCGCTGACCTGAAAACAGGTTTTGTTATTTGGTTTCAATGTAGAGTATTTAATTATGCTGTATAATAATTGTAAAAAATAAAGGTAACTACTTCACGGATTTCGTCTATCACGGGTTCTTTTCCGAATGCAACCCCCGCGAAAAAACGAGGGTTCACTGAATTATGATCTTCTGCATGGTCGAACAGCAGGGACAGCAGACTTTGTTTTTCCAATTCTGGAAAAACAACAGCAAGAGATGGCTTTAGATAAAGTCTGAAAAATACAGTTAATCCATTAGTATTTTGTTTTAAATAGACAATCAGATTATGTTATACATAGGTGCTTCAGTTTCTATGTTATGAAACCAGTGAAACCAGTCACTCCCTGTACAAGTTTTCTGATAATTATGGAGTGATACGTGCCCTCCAGTGTCGGTTTTAGGAAAAGCTCAATTAGAAATATGACTGTACACAGCTGTTGCCTTCTGATTCATTGCTTGAATAGAAAACTTTTTCACAGATTCTTAAGAAATTGGGGCTGCCTTTAGCTTTTGCTCAAAATCTAAGATATTTAGATTGTGCAACAACTAAATTATTCAACCAATTTTATATAAAAATGCTGTTTGCAACCTTTTTCATTTATGAAAATACACATGGGTGATTCTATAATTGGAGATACATTTGGCACTTTGAAAAGTTAATGAAAAAAACTGTTAATTTCTCAAAAAAAATTTCAGGTATTTTATTGAAAATATGTTCAACTTTAATAAATTGCTCTTTTGCCAACACTAGCTACATATTATTTTTACTTTTTTTCAGCAAAAACTTGTTGGATACCGACCGATGTGTCAACTCTGTTACGGACAAAACAGACAATGTTTTGTAAAAACGATATATTGTAACAGGCTAAATTGTCTTTATTTTCTTACATAAGCTGTCCTTACACAAGATATCTTCAAGCTGAGGCATTTAACTGAAAAATATGTATAAAAAAATTACCAAAACACTGAACATTTACAGAATTGTTTTTGTAGGAGCAAATATTTTCTGTTAAAACTCATAGAATACCAACGATTATTCAAAAAAAACATTTGTGCCTATAATACTATTGTACAGAAGAAGCCAACCAACAATATCTAAGATATTAAAAACAATTTTTTTTTGTTTATTTACATAAAAACAATTGATAAACAGAGTTGACGACTGAAGTAACAGAGTTGACTGTAGTAACAGAATTGACAGGACAATAATATTTTATTAACATTTCATTGGAGTTTTTAGTTTGTAGCTGTTTGGGGTTTTTTAAGACAAACTTACAAATCATTTTTGAAATACATACACGAAAACAGCGTAAAATGCAATTCTAGAGCCATTTGTAAAATAGTATATAAGTAGGAAGAAGCCCATTTAGGTGGGAACAAGGGATTTTAGACCTTCTGATAACACTTAAGATATTTTCAAAATAGAGAACTAAGGCACATTATAACTATTACTGTCATTTGAAGGTTTGATTAGAATTTTTGTTTATTCATTCTATTGACATTTTTGCCCATATTTCTTTGTTGATTTCCACATGGCGAGACCCAACTTTGTTTGGGGATGGAATCAATCTTATGATATCTTCACGAGTGTACCACAGCACATTCTCTTGTGCTGGCCAGAAAAAGCTGTTCTTTCCAACTTTGTGCATGGACTTCACTTTCACATGTGTTTCACTGACTTCTAGTATGGTCCCCGGGTAGATGATGTTGTCATATTGCAGGACACACCATTGCCCCACAACATCTTGACTCTCCCACGGAATAACTCCCTCTAGGTCATTATTTGCTTTTTGTGGCTCAACTGGAAAGGTGAACATGTTGGTGTTGTGGCACATGCACTGTAAATGTTGCTTTATAAAGCATCGGCAGCTCACATCACGATAGATCAACTCATTTGATGAGACAGTTATCATTTGATGCATCTGCATTGTCAAAGGAACAATGGGAAGCTGTTTTGACATTGCCTCTACTGCCTTGTTGATTGTGTCTTCCTCAACATAGAAAAGCTTTACTGAGGTCTTTGCATCAAGTAAGGCTT
>CAEGAE010028725.1:0-14483 GCA_903067095.1 Girardinus metallicus | reverse complement strand
AAATAATCTGTCATCTGATTCAAGTATTACAGGTTTTCTCAGTTGCTTTGTTGCAATTCTCACATCACCATTAATATTTGCACGTAACTATTACATTTCTCGAAACACCATTTTAATAAAATTGTGCATGACTGTAAACAATGTCATCAGGGTCAGATGAGGTTCTCCTGAGGGATTGTTATGTTTAGGAGACATTCCTAAAATCAGCAGTTAGGGAAATGTATGTCTGAATTATCATGTATTTGTATGTGGTTTATGAAACAAAATGAGGTATCTTAGAGATATTCTGTTAGTTTCTGTTATGAGCAATATAAAGAATTTATTAGGACCAATTTAAAAGAAAAGATTTTAGTAATATGATAAGGATATAATCATCATTGGTAAAACTATGCTTAAAAAAACAATCGATTTAATCGTACTACTACTACCAATAAGAATAGTAGTTGTTATTATCCTTAAGAGCCTTGTTCCTATCTTTTCTCCACTCACTTCTTTTTAGGTTTTCTCGGGTTTTATGCTTTTTTGTATCATCATCTTCATAATTCTCTCTGTAGTTGATCCAAAAAAATATTTTATTTTCTTTCTTTCTTTTTTCCTCTCTTTCTTTTGCTTCTTACAAAACACGTATTCTTTCTGAGAAAAGATATTTAAATATTTTGTAATTTTACTTTTGTAAAAAATAAAATCCTTTTATTTTGAAAATAAGTGACCGGAAGTTAGCCTGTGAACGTTACGCCGAACTATGTAGCTACTGGTTAGCCGACTTCAGGCCACCAAACCCCGACAGTTAACAGCTGAGAAGGGGCTCGGGTCAGTGATTACACCACCTGGTATGTATGTTTTTATATAAGACATTGTTGTTTTCTGATATTATGTTACTCGTATGAGTTTGGGTTTTAGTTAGAAAGAACTGACTTGACATGATTAGCTAACTTTTTAGTTTTATCATAAAAATCTCTGAGTTTTATGTAATCTTAAAATTCCCTTACTGCATTCTAATTATTTTACAGCAGTAATCACATGTTAACCAGCGAAGAAACTGATTTGGTTGTAAAATCTGTGTTATTGCACTGCAAATCGGAGAGAGATTAGCCAGATGAACAGCTTTAGCGTGCTAGTCGCTGTTGCTAGGCAACAGAAGTCGCTGCTGTCTGGCTGAGGTAAAGCCTGTAATTACATTAGAGACGCAAAAAAAACCGCAATGCCAACTGGTTACATACGCGCAGACGCGCTTTACGTGCCAGTAGTTTGACAGTTATGTGTCAGCAGCAGGATTAAGTTGTCCTGAAGCGGTTTGACGTTACGTTTCACTGTTTAAGGACAAGGAGGCCGCGTCACGATGGTCCCCATCTTCACACTGAAGCTGAACCACAAGATTAACCCCCGCATGGTGGCTGTTGGAAAGTTTGATGGAGTGCACCCATGTCTAACAGCAGCAACGCAAGCAGGAAAGGTGAAGGCAATATGTAGCATAAACTGCTCAGCAAGTGTCAGAATTACTGAAGGAACATATAGGAACATATATCAAAGATTTTCATTTTAACCTTAACCGTTCTTCATTTGTAGGTTTTCATCCACAACCCTCATGATCGTGGTCAGAGACCTGCGACCCATCGACTGAGCCAGAGCACCCAGGACTCTGACATCTCTCTTCTCAACATCAATCAGGCTGTAACATGTTTGACTGCAGGAACACTGGGACCAAACACCACAGGAGACACGCTCCTGGTGGGATCTCAGACCAATCTGTTGGCCTATGATGTTCATGACAATACAGACGTTTTTTACAGAGACGTAAGTGGAAGGACTATCTTTGGAGTCACTGGATGTAGAGCAGACTCCTTTTTTGTGATGTTTGTTCAGTTTTTTAATTGTTTCCAGGTTACAGATGGAGCTAATGCCATTGTTTTGGGAAAACTGGGAGACATCTCCTCTCCTCTTGCCATCATCGGAGGGAATTGCGCTTTGCAAGGTTTTGACTATGAAGGGAACGACCACTTTTGGACAGTAAGATTCGATGCAAATACATCTCACAGAATAACTTCAGTTACTGTTGCAGTCCGATTATAAATCAGAAATAATTAAAGTGATATGGACAACAGAAATTGACATTATTTTGAAGTTCAAGTTAAAATTGTAACTTTTAACACATGTAAATTTATCTTCCTTTATGTTTATCAAATTCTGACAAACATTTTTCTGGAAGTGACATTCTTCCAGAAAAATCAGTAAACATCTAGCTCAGTGAAGAGTTTCGTTCAGATTGAAATCGGGTTCCAGGACCTTTTTTCTTTTTTTAAACAATCTGTGGTTAGCTTGATATATTATTTAGTGTGTCTGAGTATGAGGGTCGGTCACAACATCAGTGACCGACCCTCATACTCAGAGTTGGGCAGTAACTAGTTACATTTACTCAATTACATTTACTTGAGTAACTTTCCTGAGAAATGTTACTGTTATTAGTATTTTTACTGCGCTGTAATTTTTATTTTTACTTTAGTAATTTCATTATGAAGTATCACTGCTCTTACTTGAGTAAAATTTCTGGATTCTCTACCCAAAAAGTTTTAACCAAAAATTCACAAGACACAGACACACACCTGCAGTTTTTGTTAAAGTTTTATAATCTTTTTACTGAAAATACCTGATTCGGAAAAGTTTTTTTTTTTGCCTGATTTTATGTGAACTACAATATGAATTATTGTCATTTTCCTCCTTAAAATATCAAAATTTCCACTTAACTTTGTATTTTGGTCCGTCTGATTATGTAATTTACCAGTTACTTAGTACTTTTAGACTTTGAAAACAACAATATTGTATCGCGGTTGAGTACTTGAGGCAAGCCTCTGTTAAAAATACAGCATAAATGCTACGTCACACATTTCCTTTGTTGACTTAATGTATTGCTCATTTCATAAACTTGTTTATTTGCTTGAACATGTTCATAAAATGTGTTCATAGCTTATATCTCAATATTTCTTTAGGTCGTAACTATGGCTTCCCCTTTTCTCAGGTAACTGGTGATAACGTTAGGTCTTTGGTGCTTTTTGACTTCACCGGAGATGGGAAAAATGAGGTAAGTCTGAGATTTGAAACAATAATAATATTATTAGAATTAGAACAAAATCTGAATGATAAATGCTCAAAGAGTTTACAATCCCTGATCAAACTTAGCAGTCTGAAGTTATTTGGATTTGTGTGTGATATGTGATTCTTACAATACAATGGCAAATCCATTTTAATGTATTAACACAAAACTGAATAATGTGACCTAATTACTTTTATTTCAAAAAGAAAAGTAAGAGTTATTCCTACCACCGCTAAAATAATATACCGCAATTATTATAGCTGTAATGACGTTAACCATAACTATTATTATTTAAATGTTTTGTGTAACAGTTAGTAATAATAAGTAATATTGCAATTACTTTTTTCCGCATGTCATATTATTCAATAATAGTTCATGATCATGAATTATTATGCTATTATCGTAGTTCATTATCACAATAATGAACTATAACAGCCTCCTTATGATGAATTATAGTTTATGAACTATAATGAGTCATAGTTCATTATCATAAGATATGATAATGAACTATGACTCATAATAGTTCATTATTATAGTTCACTATGATAATGTACTATCATAGTGAACTATAATAGTTCATTATCATAGTTTATGATAGTTCTGTGCCTAAAATTGTATTCAGCAGTTTTAGGTAAAGAAAAGTGGTAAGGTCATTGTGATGATGGAAAAGAAGCAGAAGAGTGAGAAAATCTAAGTTAATCACAGTTGTTATTGCAGTTGCAGCTGGACCCCTGGACAATAACAATATCAATAATATCTGCCTGTATTTTTCTGGATTTGGAAAACACGAGAAATAACAACAATGTCCTGGTGTTTGATTTATAAAAAAAATATTTTCAGTTATCCACCTAACAACCTATTTAGAGAAGTTACTACTTTTTAGTTGCAACTGAAAAGATTGCTGAAATAAACCAAATGTTTCAACTTAAAGTTGTTCGAAAAGGATCATGCGCTGTTAAGTATTAAACTTTTATTTTGAAGAGCTGCAGGCCCTGGTTAAAAATGTTAAGGAAGTGCTGTTTCAAATTCAATTTCAAAAATACTTTATTGATCTCAAAGAGAAATGAATTGTTGTTGTAACTCTTATGAATTCAGATTCTTCAAATAGTTCTTTCATACCAAACAATAATAGTTTTTTCTTATTTGACAGCTTCTTGTTGGTTCTGAGGACTTTGACATCAGGGTTTTCAAAGAGGATCAGCTCGTCTCAGAACTGAATGAAAATGAGGTAAATAAACATGTTGTTGTTTTGAATAATAAAGTTAAGAAAAGCGTTATTGGTTTTGTTAAATACCTAAATAATGTTCCATGTCAGTTCAGAATATTTTGGGTTTTTCTTGTCTTCACAGACAGTGACGTCATTGTGTCACATGCATGGCAGCAGGTTCGGCTATGCTCTGGCTAACGGCACCGTTGGAGTGTATGACCGCACGGCCCGCTACTGGAGGATTAAGGTGCATAAGAATTCACAGAAATCTGAAATCTGTTGTTTTATCTGCAACACCAACCCTAAAACTGGTTGAAATTGGCACCTGCCACTGGCCAAATGCAGGTATGAAGTGGCGTGTGAATCTGAGCAACACACATGCTGCTGTGGCGGTTTGGCGATTTGAACAGAAAAGAAACTGAGTACCCCTGGACAGGAGTGGACAAAAAACTTTTGACGATGACTACAATTCGTTTTAGCTGTCAAGTTTAGAATATAACATGCCAAATCTTAAATGTTCACGGAATATTGAAGAAAAAGGTTTGCTGCTTATTGTCAACACTAAGATAACAAGGTCCACAAGGTCCGAAGCTACATGAAAAGTGTAGCTTCGGACCGTAAGAAAAACACTGGAACAACACAGGGATTGATAATGAACACGCTTTGGGTTGTTTGTAATGAGAAGAATAATTATGAATTGAAATAGAAAACCTAAAAAATAAGAAAAAAAATAGAACAGTTAGAAAGGAGTTAAAATTAATACCATTTAAAATGTCGAAACATGTCTAGAGACACATCTTCACTAAATACTGGAAGCTGTAGTCAGAATGTGGAAATGCTCAACATAGGAAATGACTAAAAATCATATTTTTAATCTGCTTCTTTGATGAAGAGCTCTTTAGCTCTTCATCAGTCCATAGTATGACTATGGATATATAGTCGTACAGGGAATAATTATGATCCTGTATAAACAGTATATTCCATTAAAAGGTGAAAAGCCATCTATAGCAGATAAATAACTTTATGAATGTGTGTAGCCTGTCAAGGTTTGCTGTTAGTAATTACTTAAAACAAACTTATTTTACTACACCTCTCTAAGGTGTTCAAGCGTTTTAATTTGCACCCCTGTCTGTATATTATTACTAATTAATTACACACTGATCTTCCCACTCAGTCGAAGAACCATGCAATGAGCATCCATGCCTTTGACTTGAATGCTGATGGAGTTGTGGAACTCATCACCGGCTGGTCCAATGGAAAGGTCCGTGCCCGTTCTGCAGGAATACGATAGATTCCAGCTTTTGTTTCCCGGGTTTAGCTCTTTGGAGCCTCTGCTGACGTCCAGTTCTTGTTTCAGATCGACGCGCGAAGCGACCGCACAGGTGAGGTCATCTTTAAGGACAATTTCTCCTCATCTGTAGCTGGAGTGGTGGAGGGAGACTACAGATTAGACGGACAGGTGCAACTCATCTGCACCTCCATAGAGGGAGAAGGTGAGTCCAGTCTGCGTCAGCTTCTGCTCAAAGCCTTCTTGTTAAATTTTATATATTGTTACTCCTAAATCTTTGTTTTTTGAATACCTGCTTTGTCAGCCTTTGAAATAATGACATCTTGCCATGTTTGTATTTTCTAGTCCGTGGTTACCTGCCAGCCAGTAAGGATTTGAAAGGGAATCTGATGGACTCCAATGCTGAGCAGGATCGCATTCGGGAGCTCAGCCAGCGCAGGCAGAACCTGCTGCTGGAGCTGCGCAACTATGAAGAAAATGCCAAGGTGTTCATGGTTCTTTTTCATTTCCAACCCATTTTTAACCTTTGATAATGACTCTGACTCTGCGTGCACAGATTGACAGTAGATTTTCTCATTTTGTTGCTTTATTTCAAAGCAACAAAATAATTTGAGCAAAATTCATAATTTAGCACAAATTCTGAATTTGTGCAAAATTCATAATTCACAAAACACTACAAAGCCGTTTTTTTTGGCAATAAGTTTTTTTTGGTGTCTGTAAAATAAAATCTTTCAAAAACATCCAGAATGTAACTTCACAAATAAGCAGGCACTGTCCATTATCTAGCAACCCCAGTCCAGCCCAGCATGTTTGGTCAGCTGGTTTTCACACTGTATGCGCTGTACAATGGCTGGTGGAAAAGACAAGTGCTTTTGTTGTTGACTTGCTGCATTCTTGTTGGTTATGTAGGAGGCTCCACTTCTGCTCTTCAAAGATGCACAGTAGCATTATTGTGCTTCTGTTTGCAACAAATTTCATGTGCGAGTGAAAACGTTGAGTTGGGGGGCGTAGCCAGCTGCAGATCATTTAAATTTAAAGTGACGAGACGCCCTAAAACAGAGTTCAAAATAGGCAGACCTGAGCAGATTTCATTGTCTAAACAGGATGTTGTGCAATGAACATGTTTTGTGTAGGCCGCACACAGATCCTAACCTGTTCAAGGAAGCATTTTTTTTCAGATCACACCGTCTAGTATTATGTTTATAAATGCCTTAAGAAGAGCTGTACTATTAATTTCATTGTACTATTTACTGGATAATGACAGTAAATCTAATCTAGTCTAATAATGGTTTACACTAGAACCATTGTTTTCTACTTTTTATGCTAACTTTCTTCCACACCTTCCGTTTCAGGGCGTGTCACAGACAAACAGCGGGATGGGGGTAATACCAGCCAACACTCAGCTGCAGACGATGCTGTCTGTCAGAGCTGCTACGGAGGCCCAGAAGGCTCATGTAGAGCTTAGCATCTCAACTCCAAATGGTTGCTCCTTCTCACACTCCATGTATGTTAAGCATCTGTGTTCTCAGCAAATCTGCTAGAATTACTGTCTGTGACGCTTTCGCTCCAGAAACAATCATCCGTGCGGTTCTCATCTTTGCTGAGGGAATATTTGAGGGTGAGAGTCACGTTGTCCATCCAAGTGTCCAGAACCTGTCGGGCTGTGTCCGAGTCCCCATCATCCCCCCTAAAGACATACCAGTGGATCTGCACATCAAGGCCTTTGTTGGAGGGAGGGCCAGGTGAGACATGTAAAACAGCTTGAGTTAAACTCTCCATAACGTCGAGAAAATCCTGAAAATCACAGTCCTTTAATGATTCATTGTAACGTTTTGCTTTCTGAATCATCCCCTCTGCAGCACTCAGTTCCACGTGTTTGAAATCACTCGCCAGCTGCCGCGTTTCTCCATGTATGAGATCACAGAGGACTCACCTGCCGCTCCTGCTGGAACAGTTTCCTTCAGCATCAACGAGCGACCGCAGAGGGTGGGAGGGAGGACAAAGTAATGAACCGTTCTGATCGGGTTCAGGAGGCATTCTCTTCTGAAACCTGTTCCTTTCTCTTCCTGTTTTTGTGTGAACGTAGGTGGTAATGTGGCTCAATCAGAACTTCCTGCTTCCAGAGGTGGTCGAGAGTCCAAATGTTACATTTAATTCCCTCCGTGGAGGAGGACTCATGTCTTTTCATATGGCCAGTAACGGACAGGTAAACAATAAACACTAACTTACTTTTTTAATCACAAAAAAATATACATATATTTAAAAAAAATAAATAAATTATTGTTTTTTCCCAAAAAATCCCAAATGGGTCTCTGGAAGGTCAAATCGGAAATATATGCTTTTCATTATTTTCTCTTTTTTTACAAATATATACTGTTTTTGTCAGTTGCTTGTGTATGTTGTTTGTAATGACATATTGTGTGTTTTTTTTTTTTTTTTTTTTTTTTGCAACGCTCAATTTAGACTCTTAAATTAGCTCTGGTAGTCGCAGCTTTCACCTTCAGTATACCAGAAATGTAATTTTTCAAACGCCATATTCTTGCATTTTATGAATATCTTAAATATGCGGGTCCAGTCAGAAGTGTAGATCATCTCATCATTGGTGTGATTGGATATTAATTTGGGGCTTTTTTAAAATGTATTTTAGTATTTTTTCCCATGCTGGAATGATGATGCAAGATGCAACTCCAATGATATTTAAAAACAAAAATTTAGATTTTTTTTTAAATTTTCAACACATGATCAACATAATATGTGTAGAATCAAATAAATACATAGAAATAGCAAACTTTTTCCTCACGCATCTGGTCCTGTAGGTATAATCCTGACCCATTTAGTTTTAAAAAATACCAGATCAGTTCAACATTTTTAATCCAGTTTCTGTTTTTAGAAATCATTGCAGTTATACAATCGTTCCATCCTGCAACAAAAATTGGTTGAAATAAATTATCAAATTATCAATTTTTGATTAATCTTAGATTTAGTGACCAAACTTGTATTTTACTGAAGCTGCATATCATATAATAATAGTCTAGGTAATTTTTGCCAAAAGCATCTTTTTTTTTTTTTTTTTTGCCTAAAACATCTTTTGAAAAGAAAGAGGTGGTGATTTTTTGGCAGAAAATGACTTAGGCCACTATTTTAGCAATGTGACAATATTTAGGGTTGTTTAATCTACTATTAACTTCCACCTAATAGACACCGTCCTGATTTTTCTTTTTTTCCCATCAGATCACCCTGAGGACCGATGATATTGATCTAGCAGGCGATCTGGTCCAGTCCCTCGCCTCCTTCCTGGCGATGGAGGACTTGTCGGTGGAAGCAGATTTCCCGTCATACTTTGAGGAGCTTCGCACAACGCTCACCGAGGTTCTCACTGAAGCTGAGATGTTTTTTTATTTATTTATTATTTGAAACATTTTTAGTTACAAAGAACCCCACAACTGCGTAAAAGGCTCAGTTTTTTCTAGCGTCAGTCGCCTGTGATGTAAAGTTGAACCAGACATTACAAATCTCCCTGAGGATTCTGCTGCAGTATCGTTTGATTTAAATTTTTAGAAGTATTTTTTTTATGTTAGTTCTACTTTTACTTGTTTACCAGCTGTTTTTAAAACAAATTAAACAAGACTGTGAGATGTTAATGCTGAGTCGTGGATATTTGTGCCACAGGTAGACGAGTTTCACTCTGTGCATCAGAAGTTAACTGCTGACATGGCCGACCACTCCAACTACATCAGAAACATGTTGGTCCAGGCAGAGGACGCTCGCCTCATGGCTGACATGTGAGCCACCAAAACCCAAACTTTGTATAAACTTGACTAAAACCGTTCGTCTTGATACTACTGGCTATTAGAAGTGCTAATTTCCGTCTGAAATAATCAGCAAACATAATCTTCAGCAAACACTGTTGTGCTTTTATCTGTAGGAAAACGATGAAGAAGCGTTACAGGGAGCTGTTTGATCTGAACAGGGATCTGATAAATGAATACACGATCCGTTCTAACAATCACAACGCTCTTCTGGCTCGGCTCAAGTCTGTCAACCAGGCTATCCAACGGGCCGGCCGACTCCGAGGTTCGCTATAGACCCTAAACTTCTTCACGTCTTATCACATTAGAACCATAAACTTCTATTTGTTGAAGTTTCGTGTGATGATTAGTCCAACACAAAGTTGTGCAAAAGTGGGAAGAAAATTGTGCATAGTTTCAAAATTATTTTTAATAATCTGATGATTTGTGTTTACACTATTTTCTACTCTTCTGCTGACTCTCGTGGTTTGGTAGTTGAAAGCTGATTTTGAGAGAGGGAAGACATGTGGCAAAGGTCATCATGTTTTTACTTATTTTAATTTATTTTGGGGATTTTTATTAAGGGATCTGATTATAAATCCACGCCTCGCTTTTCAGGTTGTTTTTTTTTTTCTAAATATGTTGAAAGCTGTAAATTGTTTCCTTCTTATTTCACAGTTTTGCACTACATTGTGTTGGTTTCCCACATAAAACCTCAATAAAATCAAGCTTGGTGTTTTGGAAACATGATAGAAAAAAAAGTGAATCTCTTTTCCAGACAGTGTACAAAACACAAAAACAGAAACCTGGTTTGGATTACATTAGCTAATATGTTAACAGATACAGTTCGGAGTTGGTTGTAAAGAAAGAAAACTCTTAACAATAATCAGAAGAAATAATTTGCTTATAGTTCCCACATCTGCTTGTTTTTTAAACTATTCTTGTTTCTCCACAGTGGGTAAACCCAAGAACCAGGTGATCGCCGCCTGCAGAGATGCCATCAAGAGCAACAACATCAACGCGCTCTTCAGGATCATGAGGGCCGGCACGGCTTCTTCTTGAGGACAGAGTGCAGGAATCAGCCAGCTAGCTGGATGTTGATGAGTGCTAGAAAGGACAACACACAAAACGTGCAAAAGACTGTAGGTGTTTGGGACAGACACTCACTCAGCCTTAAATGTAACGAAGCAGCATCACTGGGGAACACCTCTGTTAGGTAACTCAGAGAACAGACTTAGAGCTGCAGGTTAGCCGTGTGGCTGGTTAGAAAGACCTGATGTAGTTCAGCATAGCTTCCCACAGTCTAAACGGACTCACACTTCTGTCCGCATCTTTAGTTTGGGTTCAAATCTGAGTCTTTTAGCGCCGTTTCAGGTGATGGTGCAAAAAAAAAAAAAAAAAAAATGTTTCAGCTTCACGGAAAAGCCATCGGAACGTTTTGACCAAATGACTGTGCTGGACGTGGTCTCTGCTCGTTGGATCCAGCTGACAGGCAGCTGCAGCGAGGCGCAGAGCTGTCGGGTCGGAGCGGTCAGCTCTGCCAGCCGTTGTCTGTTTTTTTAGCCAAAGGAAATTGTGTGATGTTTCTGTTGGAACGAGTGTGATCGCGTGTGTATCTTGTTTACCTTTTGTAGATTGTTTTTGTGATTGCTTCAGCGTTCCTATTAAAAGTTATTAATGTTTCAAATGTTTTTGTTATTTAGAATAATAATAATAATTTAACATTATTCTAAACTAGAGCATCATTTATGAAACTGGACAGAATACTGTGCAAAAGTCTGTTGATACTGTTTTAGCTCCTAATTTTCCCTGCAGTTTTATGTTATTGCACACAGCTTAGAAAAATAAAACATAAGCGCAGACAGTTTGAATATAAGGATTGGAGATTGCAGGGATTTTTTTTTCATTACGACAGTCAATCTTATCAAAGAATTGAAAACAAAACTTAATTTATAGAGCAATTCTTGTGTTCTCTGGCGCCACCTACTGGTAGTAGGTCCCTAATAGGTCCTAATGAGCTGAAGGATGATGATGATGCGCCTCTCAGGTATTGTGGTTTTTACGGCATATTTATCTGTTCTGACACTTGCTTTGTCTTTCATTTTTGTGTGATAATTAGTTAATTAATTATGTTGCAGACTAACATGGTTAGGAACATGAAAGTGAATGAGAAAAAACTTTTCTCGGAGAACTGTTGATCAAAACAAATTTAAAAGATTGAAAAAAAAAATATGGCTGCTTAATGATACTATAAGGAAATTGGGGGTTTAAAATGAAGATCCGTTTATGTTTCCCGTCTGTCTCATCCGTTTTGCTTCAGTCTGCAGGACTGCAGCAGACCAGCTGAAGTCATGCGGTGGGTTTTCTTGCTGAGTTGGCATCTGGACTTGCTCCGCTGAAATTTAAACCACATGGTCGAAGCAAAGAATGACGATGTTGCCTTCAAGAACCTGTGATGTTGACTATTATCTCACACTTTCTACTGCACTGCACCTTCATCATTTTTACAAAACTTAGCTAACAGGACTGACAAACAGTATAACTGCGTTTTAGTGAAGAATATATTCTTTCTTTAGTTGTTCCTACAGTTTCTGGTCAGTGATTCGCTCTGTCGCCACGCCCCCTGGAAATATTAACTGTTTAATAGTAAAAACGTGTCATGTTGCGTTCAGTCGTATGAAAAACAAAATGCGGCCACTTATTGAATTGATTTCCGGATCTGGGTTCATTTTGTTGCGCAGTATTGTTGAGGTAGAACATTTTTTAGGATCCGTACCATCAAAAGGTTCATCGTCATTTACGTCTAATATTTCCCTAATGCACGTAAACGCTTCATGAGCGCAGTACCAGCTTAGACAGAACCAGAGGAAATTTCAGGTTCGGTTCCGCTGAAATCTTTGTGTTTGATGAATGTCTGAGTCAGACTTTGTGTTAATGAGATGAGAATGTGGAGCAGAAAGAGATGCAGCTGTTTTCTCTGGCCGCTTCCTCTGGTGAGTCTTTACGGGATTATCGCTTATTTGACGCATTTCAAAGTTATAATTTTTGTTTCATGCGTGCACTTTTCTCTGTTTTAGGAAAAATTATAAGTTGTTGATTAATAGCTTACTTGCTAGGTTTTTATTTTATAAAATCGCTTTTTTTTCCGAACGCCCCCTTAACAGACAGTAGAGCAGATTAAATATCTGAACAAAACGTTATTCTGGCGCTACTTATTGTATAAAACTTGAAAGTTATGTAACTTTAAGCTTTTTTTATTCAGTACGTCTCAGGAACTGCGGAGAAAAGTCTGGCATTTCAGATTTTTCTTTTCTTTAGTAAAATTAGTCAAGTTTTTTGTATAACTAACTGGAAGCTAAACCTCATATTAGTTCAAACAAAACAAAAAAAGGGCAAATTCTGAATTTATTTCGCAATTTGCATTTCAGAAATTTAAAACATGCCTAAATATGAAATAAAACAAAGCTGAAATATGAGCCATTTACTGCTCCATAGAAAAGGCTTAATGTCTTCCTTCTTGAGCCAAACAAGAGAGCTGTCAACTGGAATACTGGAGAATAAATCATCCAATCATAGAAAACATCAAATTCATCAGGACAGAAAACTAGAACAAATATTTTCTGAAAACAAGATTTCATTGGGCTAAACAGGAGAGGTCTGACTGAATGAGGTGAAATCAGGAGTGAGTAATGACTCTACATTGGCAAAAGAAATGCTGCAACATTTGTTTAAAACGAAGGAAAAGAGAGGAAAAGCAGCACATTTCCAAAGTTACTGATGCTTTTTGGACTCTTTCAGCTTGTTTGTTCTGCTGTTTTTATTTCAATATGCTCAGTATGTAAATAAAATACATTTTCATCCTATTCTAAATAATAAAACATGTTTGGTTTTTTTTTACCGTTTTTAGATTTTCACAGATTTTAGCTTTTCTTTTCAGGCGAGATTACAGGCATGATAGAGAAAAGGAGCAGTTGAGGAAAATCAGAGGTTGTGATATAAAATCTGCTATTTTTAACTTTTTTTGATTTTATACTGATTCAGTATCGGTGGGCTGCTTTTGGTGTCTTTTTTTTTCAAGAATTTTCAAGTACAACGATGCGTGAGGATGGAGAGACCTGTGGCTCTTACAGACTGACAAGGCCGACTCCTAACTTCTGCTGAAACAAATCCTCAGTGATGTAGAAAAAACAGAGAGAGGAAAACAAGTGCATATATTTATTAATTTAATGATTTACGCTAAGCTACGTTGTTTTTTTGTCTTTATGTTGTTAAAGGTTGGTCAGGTCACTAGCAAAGGTTAGTGTGTTTGTGTTTCAGGTCAGAGTTCATCCAGCTGACTAAAGATGCAGCAGAGCTGAGAAGATGCTGAGGAAGGCGGTGTTGATGAGAAGGGTCCTCCATGTGAAGGGAGATGTAATGTGCACACTCGTCCTCCTGGCGGCGCTGTGTTTTCTGCTCTACGCTCGTCAGGTGAAGAGGAAAAGAAAACTGGTGGTGTTTTGAGGAGAAAGCGTTCCTCCATGTTAGTTTTGACCAGGCGGTGTTTCCAGGTCGTCCTCTCCGCTGGGTGGAGCCGATCCGTCTGGAAGCTGCAGATCCACGGATCCACCAGCTCCAGTCGCTCCCTGCTGGGCTCCAGTTCACATACTGGGAGGAAGGAGGCGCTGCAGGCAGGAACTGACACATTGAGACGTCTATCTGTTCATCCATCCATCCATCCATCCATCCATCCATCCATCCATCCATCCATCCATCCGTTCATCTGTCTGTTCATCTGTCTGTTCATCCATCCATCTGTTCATCCGTCTGTTCGTTCATCCATCCATCCATCCATCCATCTGTTCATCCGTCTGTTCATCCATCTGTTCACCCATCCACCCATCCATCCATCCGTCTGTTCATCCATCCATCCATCCATCCATCCATCCATCCATCCATCCATCCATCCATCCATTCATCCATCTGTTCATCCATCTGTTCATCCGTCTGTTCATCCATCCATCCATCTGTTCATCCGTCTGTTCATCCGTCTGTTCATCCATCCATCCATCCATCCATCCATCCATCCATCCATCCATCCATCCATCCATCCATCCATCCATCCATCCATCC
>CAEGAE010028714.1:0-20627 GCA_903067095.1 Girardinus metallicus | reverse complement strand
TATATATATATATTTTATATATGTACATATCAAAGTTAGCAAACCATTTTGAGAGAATTTAATTGTTCTAGTAGTTTGCTTTTAAATCTGCAACTCACCAACTAAAGTTAACATCTCACAGGTAAAAACCTAGGATCTGATAAATATATTTTAAAGTGTAGAGGTATCTGTTGATGTGTTGCATTTGTTTGATTGACTATTTTGTGTTTTTACAGGTAAAACGGAAGTTAAAAACAAGAAAGGTAGGCATTGCATCAGAGTTTAATTTCCACCAGAACCAGTGCGTATAAATGCCTGTGAGGAAATAAAGTTGTTTTTAGCCAACTGGAAAACAAAAACTGACGTGACTCCATGTTGGTTTTGATTGATTACAGATTGCTTGTTCATGTTTTTCTTAATAACAGATGGCTTACTGCATTCTTTGTAAGTATTCGTGGTAAAGACATGTTAAAAGCCTTAGAATTAATAATCTTTTATTGAAGCTTATGTAATTTAAATACACTATTAATTGTAGAAAATCCAATCTTTAATTTTGATAGCTGTATTAAATTAGTAAGGATATGCAGAATCCACATTTGAAAATATGACAGCATCAGTTTTATTCTGCAGCATTTCACAAGGTTGGAACATGCTGTGAATATGAGCTTTGACTAGGCTTGTCACTGTAACAAATTTTGCTGGACGATAAATTGTCTTAGAAGTTTATTGCGATAGACTATAATATTATTGATTTGAAACCAGTTTCAACTAATATAATGGTAATGGAATTAATGGCATCGAGTTCAAAGATATATGATTTTGAATTATTTCTAACTAACATTTAGCACAGGAACTAGAAGACATTTTAAATATAAATCAAAATAAATCAACAAAGCAACAGAAACAACAAATAAAATGGCTGCTGAAGCCTCTGTAATCAAAATTGTCCAAATCAGAAAGTTTCAATTACAGTACAGTTTATACAAACTTCAAAAGCTTATGCTGGTTATGAAAGGACAGTGCATCAGTACCCAACATCCAGTTGGCATTAACTTAATAGTTGCCATGGAGACGTGGTAACCCAATATGCCCAGTTCTCTAACAGTGAGATTCTGATATTTTTGACCTCTCCTGCCATCCTCCTCAGCGTAAGTGGTGGCAAGATAAATACGGATCCTCGTCAAGCCTTGTTGCCGGTGGCTACAAGAAATGTGTTTGTGTGTGTTTCCATGTAAAACTGAGAAGTCATGTTTCAATGACAATTATGTTGTGGAAGTAGTTAAAGGGGGGTTAATAAATGTGGCAGCGGTGTTTTCTTAGAAACAATTGTTTCTGAATGTAGGATTATTTTTTCCCACATTTACTTACTGTGCTCAAGTTAAAGGTTTGAATTTAGATATTTGTGGAGGACGCTGCAGTTGTTGCTGCTCACTGAATACTGATTGGAATATTAATATTAATATTAATAGGGACAGGATGTCATTAGTGAGACAGTAGTAGTTGTAGATAAATCCATTTTCACCTCGTGTGTATTGACGTTTCTCTGATGAGACCCCACTCTGTCACTCGTATAATGGTAATACATTTAATAATATGGGTTAAGCATGAATAAGTGAGGTTTGTTTGTTTGAGAGACGTAATCACGTAACTCTGGAAACTGATGTTGCAGCTAACTTTGTCTGGGTCTTAGAGTGTATTTTATGCAGGTCAAACGATGATTGTACAGTTTGTAAGACTGTAGAAGTACATTTATATAGATAGTCAACTATGACAGCTCTACAATGTACAGAGTCTGCAGCATCTCCGGATGAATCTTTTCCACCACTGGCGTTGCCACAGGGCAGCTTATGATCTACCTCAGCGACTTCTGCCACAGTAATGGATTTAGTCCTTCCACTGCCCAACGATACCGCCCATCCCATCTCCAGTTTTTCTAGTTAACCAAAGCCACAGTCTGGATGGGCCCTGCTTTCCCTTTCTAAGCTGTTAAAAAGTTTGCTAGGACCTCCTCAAAGTCAATTGAAAGTCTTTCTCCATTGTGTCTCATGGCCAAATTCTTTGCCTCTGCCACCACAAAAGCCACAGTTATTTTAGCCACCTGGCACATGACTGCTGCTCCAGGAGTTACAACCAAGCCCTAAAGGACTCTTTCTTGAGTGTCCAACAAGGCTGGTGTTCACCAAACAATAACCACCATGAGAGGCACCAATGACCTTCTGGAGGGCACCTCTACAAAAGAGGTCCTGATCATGACCACACAGATTCCACATCCCCATCATGAGAAACCCTGCAGTGGATGTGTGAGCCCCACTTCTGACAGTGGCTCTCCATTCATCCTCAACCCTAATTTGGATTTACCTAGTCTGCTTGGCACCCTTCTCTGCCGACAACCCAATCCACCACTAGGTGGTGATCAGTTAGCAGCTCTTCCCTTCTCTTCTTCAGTACCCTGTCGGTGGTCATCAGCTGGGCGGCAGCCTCACTTCTGTCTGACTGCTCTGAATTTGGCTCACCACCATCAGTGTGTGAATGTGTGTGTGAATGGGTGAATAACTGAATGTTGTGTAAAGCGCTTTGGAGACCTGTAGACTTGATAAAGCTCTACACAAGTACAGGGTATTTACCATTACACCTCAGGTCTGATGATATAAAATGATACGAAAATGTAATAAAATGAAGCAGTCTCTGACTTGAAGATTTGAACATTTTAACCGGCTTTCTGTACATTCCTCCATACCTAAAGAAAATCTAATCTTTGTTCTACTAACCTATATTTCTTCATATTTCAACATATAAATTTTTTTTTTACGTGCGTGTGAAAGTAAAGTACAGCAATAAAATAGTTAGAATGAAAGTCTATTTTCGCCTGTTTAGCAAGAGAAGCACAGTCAGAGATTTTCAAGGTGGAATTGGATTTGTAAGCTGCAGCGGTCATGTCATTAGAGGGTTTCTCAATGACTGTCAGAGGACTGGCATGTCACTCACTTGGACTAGAGGTGGAACCTTTCACTGTAGATGAAAGTTTTCGTTCCATGCAGATTGGTCAGTGGATGTTAATGTTTTTGTCACTATGCAGAGCCAAACTTCCATCCATTGACACGCGCTCTCTAGAACCTCCTCTTAATTTACACTGTTACCAGTGACATTGCAAGCTCATACCTGATTATCATGAAACACTCTCACAAGCAAATTTACAGTAACAAATGACTTATTTTGTTGTTGTAATCACTTACTCCGCTCATTACTTGAAAATGTAATCGGAATGTTGAATATAAATAGATGTCACTCTTTTTAGATTTTTAGTTTGTATCCTTTTCCTTCCCATTTGCAGTTTTGCACGACCTTGTCTGTCACATAAAATCCCATTAAATACATTAAAGTTTAGGGTTCCAAATGTGAAAAAGTTTGAGGAAAATGAATACTTTAGGAAGAGATAAAATCCTAACGGTTGTAAGGTGGTTTTGCATGGAAAGAAAAGTGTATTTGTCAGTGGGAATTCAATTAAGGGATTAGTCAGTGGCAACAGTTTGCTGGTCCATCCTTTCATGTGACATTTCTTCTTAGCCTAGTTCACTTATTGAGTTATTCTCCTTGAAGTGTAAGGTTGACAGTATTTAAACTATTGAACATTTTTAGAAAATCTCGTAAATCTCCAGGTTATTGGATGAACAGAGAGCAAGGTCTGTGAAGCTGTGTGTTTGAGACCAAGCAGCTTCACTAGTTACCACATTAATGCAGAACAAGGGCATTAATGAGGTGGTGGCTCAGAGTAAAACAGTTTGGAATCCAGTTGTCATGTGAATTTTGAGTAAGTTTCTAAAATGCTGCTGAGCAGAAAATGTGAATTGGGCATGTTTGCAATTAATCAAGCTAGGCAAAGCGTGATTTTGTCAGATGTTGATGCTAAGTATAGCTGTACTAAATAAGATGTAGAGTTTGTAAACTAGCATGGAGCACACATCTCCATGAAGGCCAGACACTCCAGACTGACAGTTCTCCCCTCTGAGCTGTAGATTTAGATTTAGACTTTTTCCATTTCACGCCTCTTGTAAGGCACAGACCCACTAGTGAATGGGACGGGATCGCTCACAACATTAGAACCTATTAAGTATGTTTCCTCTTTAGCACGTTGAGTCTTTTTCAGAAAAGCCAAAAACCACCTCAAGCAAGCGTAAAAACATTTTTTATGCAAATTTGAGTAAGTTATTTAGAATTTTTCCATTTCTATCAACCTTTCCTGACAAACAAACATTGATTTAAACACAGCTACAGGGAATATTTAGCTTTTCCTTCTCTTGGCTTGTTGTACATATTTAGACTTACTCATATTGTCTAACAACATGCATTCTGGTACAGGGTTAATAAAAAACATGAACAATGTTCAAGATTTGTGATGATATGTCAGCAATTCCTAAAGTAAGTCATTTTTATTTTACCAAAATCAGTTGTTGGCAAAAAAAAATGACTTGGGGCATTATTTTAGGCAGATGTGTTACTAAGTGTGATGACCTTGTGACCTCTCCATGGTTTCTCCCTCCTCGTGCTGACTCACAACAGGAATAGTTTCTATAAACCCCTGCTTCTGGCTGTTCGACTTTATGCTGTGTTTGTTGACCAGCCATTATTTTGTTGTTAAGTGTTGCGTGAGGAAATAGGAGCTGGATTCGATTGAGGCCAATCAAAAAAGAAACAGAGATGTTGGTGGTGCTTCCATGAAAAGTCCTGCCTCCACTGCCGGACTGGGGAGGGCTCTCAGGCTCCGTGTAATCCCACGTGGTGTTTCTTCCATAGTATGCCCCTGTGGTCTGAGCAGCAGTAGCAGCTGCTCCTGACTCTGTTGATGGTGATTAGGAGCAAGAAGATTATCGGCATTAAGCTCAGCAGCTGCTTTCTTCTCCTCCCTGCTGCTGGTGCCTTCTTGTCCACTAATAACCTCATTACAAAAATGGGATCACCTTTCTCACACACACTCGCACACGCTCGCATAGACACAGACACCCCACAAGATACCCCCACCTCTGTGGCACAAAGCAGTACTGGTTAATTCTGCTGGTGTTTCTGCTTGTGTTGGGAACTGGAAACGGTGTCCTGTGGTTAGGGACTTAGTGTGGTTACAAGTCAGGTTGAAGATCTGCTGTGACTTAGCGCATCACAACAAGCTAACACTGGGATTAGCACACGTTACCATGATAACCTGCACTCTGGACAGCTAATGTCTATATGGTGTCACCCCAAAAGTATTTATTTATATTATTTATTGTTAGAGAACAGATACAGCAAACTTGGAAGACGTCATCTTGACTTACTGGTTGAAGCAGCCAGTCAGAAGTCATAAGCTGAAGCTGATCCCGCCCACTTGACGGGGGGGATCAGGTTGACGGGTGAAGCTCACTGTTTGAATGAGTTCATACACAAAATGAAACCATTTATTGAATCATGAAATAATTCTATCAATTTTTTAAATATGAAATCAGTATGTTTAATCGAGGCACATATAAATAATTCTATATTTAATTAATGATTTCTGCATTTATTTAAAGTTTGAATGAATTAAAGACACTTTTAGAGAGGTATTTCATAAATGATTTATTTGTTATAATTTGACACTCTTTACTCTCCACACATACAAGGGGACCTGTACCATACATAGTGGTTTGTGAAAAGTTTCCACACATATTAATGCTTCTGTAAGACAATGCATATATCTAGTTGACACAATATATTAACACTCAACCACCAGGGCTTTTCCTTATAACCCCTCCAACAAAAAAAACTTGGTGTCCACTCATCTGTGGTCTGCACAAGTGTAAAGATCTTACATATACATACACCACTTTTTTTCTGTTGTGTTGAAAGCTTATAAAACTAATGGTGCATTAAGTGCCAAGTGGGAAATTTGAGTTTTTACTATAACCTAGTGCAGGGAAGGCATGAAACGTAACTTAGATGTTGTTTGACTGCGTTCCCTGGACAAGAGATGTGGTTTTTGACCAGCATTGACCGACTGAATTTCTTTAGCGTAAAACAAGGAAAAAGCTCCAAGATGGTTATGATTTCAGTGACAGGTGTTGCTCTTGTGATTCAGTTTGTTTTGCGTGAAACCAGCTCACAACAACTGTCGTCTCAAGATCTTAAGTCTGATTGTAGTTGCTTTTGAAGTCAAGACAGATGTTGGCATTTTAAGTTTTCTTTTCAAAGATGCATCTCTTGAAATTGTTCTTTATTTTTCATGTTTTGAGTTGCGTTTCTTAGTAAAACTGGAAATTATTGGGGTTTCGCTACATTTTTAAAGCTTGCCTTTAAAGCTGAACCAGTTCTTCATTTTGGAGGCTTTACTGACTTCTTCCACTGTCCCATGTAGAGAAAAACAAGGATGGAGCTACTGTTGAGATGCAACCACTCAACGAAGAGGGAGAACCAGAGAAGAAGAAGAAGGTTCTTCCAAAGAAGGAGAAATCTGTCCTTCAGGGGAAGCTGACCAAACTGGCCGTGCAGATCGGCAGAGCAGGTACAAACGGGACTGGTATTCAGTTTGTGACTGGGAGTTTTATATCACTAAAAGCCACAATGATCTGGGATCTTACATGATGAAAGAAATTATAGTTAAGTTAAATTTAAAATCAACTCATTTTAAAATGTTGGAATGTTTGGATTCATGTGGATCCTTGTGGATTGGTTATGTACGGAAACCCTGGCAGTCAAGGGGAAAAACTGCTTTTTTTTAAGTCCTGGGTGGCAAAAGGGAAAAAGAATCTGTCATGCCACTTCCATCTCATCCAAACAGAAAAAGAAGAAAAGTTTTTTTCCCCAAGTTATCTTTTTCTCTTTGTTGGGTGAGAACAGTTTTTTTCCACTTTTTTTTTTTTTACTTTTCAGGATTTAAGCAAGAGAGAAAAAAAGCAAGGCTAAAAATAGTTGTTTTTTTCCACCCTGTTGGTTGTTTGGTGGAGAAATTAAGGAACTATACCGTTATAATGAGACATATTTGATATAAAAACACAATTGATCAAATTTTGAACATCACAATTTTTCTATGCTCCCCTTCAACAGAAAAAATACTTGACAAAAATCCCACAAAAGCTTCACAACATTTGATTCTAGATTTATTTATAATTTTTTCTACTTTCGAAAAAGAACATTTAGTCAGACTTAAAAAATGTGTCAAACACCTTGTGTTTCAAGGCTTCCATAGTTCTGTTGGAAGTTATGCTGAAGTGAGATGCATAACGCGTTTTAACCATTTGTTTTTGTTTTCCCTGTTCTTTTCCTCTCCTGTTCTCAGGTCTGTTGATGTCGGCCCTCACCGTCATCATCCTAATCACTCGCTTCCTGATCGATACCTTCTGGATTCAGGGCCTTCCCTGGTTGCAAGAGTGCGTTTCCATCTACGTGCAGTTCATGGTCAAGTTCTTCATCATCGGCGTGACGGTGCTGGTGGTGGCTGTGCCTGAGGGTCTCCCCCTGGCCGTCACCATTTCCCTAGCATATTCGGTCAAGGTCAGTTTTCAACGTCTGTCAGCTTCACGTCTGTCTGCATGCAAAGAGATACCAATGTCATGACTCACCTGAATATGACTTGTGTCTGTAATTACAAGCTGGTATTGCAGGAGCTTGCAAAAATGTTTATAACTCTGTTTCTAATTTTGTCATTTTACAACCATAAACCTTAATGTATTGGATTGGGATTTTCATACGTTTTTTTATCCTCAGGTGTCATTAGCTCCTCCAGGTCCAAGTCTTTGCAACCTCTTAACGGCCTTTCTTCCCAAGCATCAGGCTTCCCAAAAAAGCATGATGCTGCCACTGCCGTGTTTTGCCGTCAGGACGGTCAGCTTAGGGTGATAGACATTGTTACAAACGTACCATGTAGAACGAAAAGTGAAACTTTGTTCTTATCTGACCAGAACATGTAATACATTTTTGCTTCATACCTTATGCCTTATTCACACAGCAAGATTTTATTGTGACTGCTGGAGACAGTAAAGCATGGATTTAGGAATCTGAGTTCAGTAACGCTGCTCTCTGTGTTATTTGTGTGTCAGAAAATGATGAAAGACAATAACTTGGTCCGCCACCTCGATGCCTGTGAGACGATGGGGAACGCCACAGCCATCTGCTCAGACAAGACGGGGACGCTGACCATGAACCGCATGACGGTGGTGCAGGCCTACATCGCAGGGAGACACTATAAAAAAGTCCCAGAGCCGGATCTCATCCCAACAAAGACACTGGACCTGCTCATCCTAGGCATAGGGGTCAACTGCGCCTACACCACCAAGATTATGGTAAGCTTTAAAAATAGCTGCTCATTCAGGAAGCTGTGTGGGTTAAGTATTTAGCACACTGCCACAGAAAGCTCAGGACTCATCAGATCACGGTCTGTAGGATGCACTCGACAGACCAGAGTACGAAGCAGAAAAGCGGGTTTGGTTGTAGCCAGGAGTTTAGGAAGTTTCTTTTCTGGTCAGCAGATTTCTGCCTGACTGTTACAGAATGTTGCTTTTCTTTTCTTCTTTTTTCTTCAGTTTCATCTGACATTCTTGCTCAGCTCTAAAGTGCATTGTTTTCACACCTTTTCTATACTACTTGGAATCTCTGATATGCCAATTTTTCTATGACCTTTTCACCCCGCAGTCCTTGTGCAAACACACACAGAGTTTTACAAATCAGGACCTAAAACAAAGAGGTCTTTACCAGTTTGTAGAGTAATTTAGATCTAAAGTTTTAAAAACAATCAACAAAATTTACATGGCTGATTTTATTTAAAAAAAAGATTAATGCAAGATGTAAATGCTGTGTATTAAAATCTTAGCATACCCCATAATTACCAGCTTATTGAATAACTTAAATAGTCATTTTCTGCATGGCTTTATCATGCCATCTTATCTTTATGGTGACATTTTCTGACACCATCATTAGGTTTGGAGACATCTGTCTCGTCTCAGATCTCCTAAGGTCCGAAGACGGCCTTTAAATTAGGAGGAGGTCTGGACCTTGACGAGACTATTGCATTGCCATTGCCTTTCCAATCATTCTTTTATGGTTTTGGTGCTTTGTTTAGGATCATTGGCTTGTTAATGACATTGTCTGGGCAAGCTCCAGTTATTGAACAAGTGTCCTCATATTTAGCTTTAGAATACTTTGGTATACAGAGAAGTTTATGTTGTCCAAGTCCAACAATTGAGCATTTCTGGCCAAGCATCTAGGTTCCATTGTTGACTTATGTCTATTTTGGTAAACCTAATTCTTGCCACTAAATTTGTTGCTGATATGCTGATATGTCATTTTTGAACCTCTGAATCCAAAACATCTATTTTTTCCAATTATGTTTTTATTCTAATTTGCTTTAGAGAAATCTGATCTTCTGACTAAATTGATGACATTTTTATGACATTATCAGTTAATTTCCGATAATATTAATATTAATATTTCTCATCCAAAAAAGGTTTGTGTTAATTAAATGTCACAGTGGTGGATTTCTGTAAATTGTATAATAAACACTGATAAGGGTAAGTACATGTGAATTGAACATTTCGTCTTCATTGTGTAAAATTCTCCATCTCTTTTCTGTCCTCCTGCTCATCAATCATTGATCAGATTCTCAGGAAGCTGATCCAGATGTGAGAACAAGTCATGCATTTTGATGCTCATGTTGCTCCATAGTTCAGAAAGTTGACCTGATTGGGCAAAACTAATGTGATTTTTGGATTCAGCTCATCAGAATGACTATAAAAGAGTTGAAAAACCCAGAAAGATTTTTGCCTGTTGACCAGTGGAATTGCATGTTCTAAGTCCATAGTTATTTCACGAATAAGGATAAAATTATCTACCAAAGATACTATCACTTCTTTATAGAGGCCAATGGAAAAAAAAAATTATTAAAGCTATTCAGTACTTTTTGAGGTTGCGCCGCTTTAAGCTACTACTAATCATGCGGTGTAGCTAAATATTCTTCTTCCTTCCCACAGCCTCCGGAGAGAGAGGGTGGGCTGCCTCGCCAAGTAGGAAACAAGACCGAATGTGCCTTACTGGGACTCAGTCTGGACTTGAACCGAGACTACCAGAGCGTTCGAAATGAAATCCCAGAGGAGAAGCTGTTCAAGGTTTACACCTTCAACTCCGTGAGGAAGTCCATGAGCACCGTGTTGAAGACCTTTGACGGCAGCTACCGAATGTTCAGTAAAGGAGCCGCTGAGATCTTGCTTAAGAAGTAGGTCCACTGCCTCTGCCTACACAGTTCTGCACTGGTAGTCATACTCTGATCACGTGTACTGCATCTGGTTTCAGGTGCAGTAAAATCTTAACGGCCAGTGGAGAGGCCAAGATCTTCAAACCCAAGGATCGAGACCAACTGGTGAAAAATGTGATTGAGTCGATGGCATCTGAGGGTCTGAGGACGATCTGTCTTGCCTACAGAGACTTCGCCATCGCTGATGGAGAGCCTGATTGGGACAACGAGGCTGAGATCCTCACTAGACTGACATGCATCGCTGTGGTTGGCATTGAAGACCCTGTACGACCTGAGGTTTGTCATCTTCCTTGGTAAACGGCTACAACTACCAAGAGCTTTCTAAGGGTACATTCACAAGGTGGGCAAACGCGACCCAAAGTGGCTTTTCATGCCAATATGCAAACTGTATCCGACTTTTTCACGACAGTCTGAACGGCCCATTTCCGATCTTTCCTCCCCAAAAAAATCTGCTTTGAGCCTCTCACATATGTAGTACAAAATCTGATACATGTCTGACTGTTTTCAAAGCGTTTGCAGTCAGAAAGGGGATTTTTTTTTCTTTTGCAATGTTTTGTGTTCCGTAGAGACTAATCTGCACATGAAAACGGCCCTTTACTAACGAACACAAACACCAGCACATAAAAGACAGGATCAAAACCATCAGATGACTTTATTACCCCATGAAAATAACTCAGCAATAGTCCAAATAGTTTGGATGTATTTTTTCTTTCTCTCATTCTTTTGGAAAGTTTGTTTATATCTCAGGAGGAAGATGGAAAGCCCATGTTTGACCTGTTTTACTTTTGCATTTTGCGCATAGGTCTGTGGTGCATTTCTATCTTCAAGAAAAAGATAGAAAACTTCAGATATTTCACAAGCGAGACATTAACATGGAAAAACCTCATGAAAACTTTATGTTAAAGCAGAAAGTAAGAAAGATCGTCTGTATTAAATTATGCCACATGAACCGATCAGTACATTATTGCGAGGGAACGCAAAAGAAACATTTTTCCCCATCTCCCCTAAGGGGCTCTGTAATTAGTGTGAACGACCAAAAAAACAAATCGGATTTTAACAAAAAATTGGAATTGAGCATCAAGACTTGCTGTGTTATCATAGCCTGAGTTGTTCTGGGAAGTGGGGAATTTTTCAATCTTGCTTCCACATTTCGGACTAGTGCAAGGCGTGGCAGTTAGAAGAGGACTGCAATAATCCAACTGGGAGGTTCAAACCCTTTCAGTGGACAGCTATCTAAAAGCCATTTTCTTGTGCATCTTGTGGATTTTTATGTTATAAATGCACACAGACCACTGAAGTGAACACTAATGCATCATAAAATATATTATCAGCTGCTGGCCATCAGCTGCAAATGAAAGAAATATTTTTTTTAAATCCAATATGGCCGACAGACAAAAAAGCATGCCGACCGACCCGGTCCCTCCTTCTACTGACGACTCTTGCAGGTAAAAAAACATATTGTGACATCAGATAACCCCTAAAGAACAATACTACTGATGTATTTTTCAAATAACAACTTTGTATTCGGAGAAAATTACAATTGATCATCTAAAAAAATTTTAAAATTGTTTTTTAAAAAAAATTTTTCCTAGCTTTTTTTTATGCCTTAAGAAAATAAAAAAAAATTGAAAAAAATCCTGACATAATTCATGCATGAAAGGGTTAAAAGCATGGATTGCTGATTGCACATTACGTCTAGAAAGGGGTCAGAGTGAAGCGTATCAGGGGAACTGGTAGAACATTTGGTACTGAATAAAATCAATTTGGTTGACATTGTTGTAATAAATGTTGAGGACACAACTATGGAGCTACTGTCATTTCATAGTGGAGCAGTTCAACAACTGGTGTCTGTGAGGTGCACTCCCCTCTGGGTTGACCCTCTGTGTATCTGTTCTTCGTTGTTTGCTTTAGGTACCAGAAGCTATCAGAAAGTGCCAGAGGGCTGGGATCACTGTCCGCATGGTGACCGGAGACAACATCAACACTGCTAGAGCCATCGCCACCAAATGTGGCATTTTGCAACCCGGAGACGACTTCCTGTGCATAGAGGGAAAAGAGTTCAACCAGCGGATCCGCAACGAGTCAGGCGAGGTCAGACAAATGACGACGGAAAAGGCTTGAAGCAAAGAAGTGTGAAAATCTAATTCTGCTCCTGCCTGTGTGTCGTTTTCTATGGTGACTGTTTGCAAATCAGATCAAAGATTTTCCTCTCCTTCCTCTCGTCAGATCGAGCAGGAGCGTATCGATAAGATTTGGCCCAAATTGAGAGTCCTTGCCCGGTCATCCCCAATGGACAAACACACTCTGGTTAAAGGTCAGTGCAGTATAAATCAGTCCAGAAATAATGGGGTGGCAGGTCTACTCACTTAGACAGTGCTGTGAAAGATATTCCACCACACTTGGCTGCAACAACTGCTTTCAAGGGTTTATAGCTACTAGCAGGGAGGTTGTTCACATTCCTGTGGAGGAATTTTGACCCGCTCTCCTTGTTCTAATTCAGCCACATAGGAGAGTTCAGAGCATGGTCCACCCGCCACAGGCTCTAGGTCAGCCATTCAGAGTTGCACCCTTGTGTCCTGAGATGACCAGACATTGTCCTTCACAATTTTCTGGCAAAGGGCAGAAATTGACAGAAATTCTGTCTTTATCAGACAGATATAGATGTTGTTGATGGGACCTTCCAAAAACTTCTACTTTTCTTCTATCAGTACTACTTTTTCAGAATTCCTCAAGGTCTATAAAGATGTTACTTTAGTAAATGTGAGATGGGCCCTCTGTGTTATTTTTTTTATTTTCTATTTTGGTCAGCAGTGGTTTTTGACTTTAGCCTACGTCATGTTCTCAGAAGGGTTTCATGTAGTCATTTTCTTGAATCTTCAAGTCGTACACAAACCATGGAGAAGAAGAGGACAAGGAGGAGTTAGAGGATGATGTTGCAGAATTATATTGCGTGTACAAACTTATTCATGTGTGATTTTATTTGCGTTTCTTATTTAACGGAAACAAAGCACTTGTGAAATTGTGTATTTTTGACATTAGCGGAAGAAATAGTTTTACACACAGTAAAACTATTTGTTTTACTAAGTCTGCGTCTCTTCAACTCAGACCACTAACCGTCAACAGCACAAGTGGGTTCATGTCAGAAAAAACACATCATACCAACAGTAAAACATGCTGGTGGAAGTGTGATGGTCTGGAGGTGATAAATGGAACCTGCTGTCTGAAGGAGAATGACCAGCCATCTGTTTACGACCTTGAGCTGAAGTAAACTTGGGTTCTGCAGCAAGACAAAGACCTAAAACACAAATCCTTCTCTACATGACTGAAGAAAAACAAAATGAAGGCGTAAAAAGGTTGTTCATGCTGCCGGAAAACCCTTCAGTGTGGCTGGATTAGAACAGTTCTGCACAGTTGAGTGGGTAAAATTGACAAAAAGTGGTCTGGAAACGACTCAATACTGTCGTTGTTCCTTCACCTGTGCAATTTCTCTATTTTTGTTTTAAAGGTATCATTGACAGCACAGTCCTGGAGCAGAGGCAGGTTGTCGCAGTAACAGGAGATGGCACAAACGATGGCCCCGCCCTCAAGAAAGCAGACGTCGGCTTTGCTATGGTAGAGCGTTGTACATTCCTGAATGATGTGCACCTGTTAGCATTTCCGGGGGGGATATTCACGAAACACTTCAAACGCGTCCTGGCCCTAACGCTCAGCTGCCGATCCACAGGGCATCGCAGGGACCGACGTAGCAAAGGAGGCGTCTGACATCATCCTGACAGACGACAACTTCTCCAGCATCGTCAAGGCCGTCATGTGGGGCCGAAACGTGTACGACAGCATTTCCAAGTTCCTGCAATTCCAACTCACGGTCAACGTGGTTGCTGTCACCGTGGCCATCACCGGAGCCTGCATTACCCAGGTCAGACATACACAACATAACACACTTATAGAATATTGACATGTATTAACATTGAGTCTTTTCATTGGGGAACTTGTGGCAAAATCGATAAACATATTTCACAGATGTTATATCTAGTACTTGCTTTACTAGATATAGCTGTAAAAAATGTTAAAAGTTTTTCTTAAAATTATTACAAATACGTAAACATTTCCATTTTTATGTCATCACAATGATGCATTTTAATAATGGTTCAGTTTTCCCCTTGGTTACTTGAGGATTCTGCACAATATGTCTAAGGTGCTATGAAAAATACATTTCCTCACTTGATTTAATCTGGCCTCGTGTCGTTCTCTCAAAAAATATACACAGAATAATCAAGACCTTAACAGTTCATCTCTGTGTCCATTTCCAGGATTCTCCTCTGAAAGCTGTGCAGATGTTATGGGTTAACCTCATCATGGACACCTTCGCCTCATTGGCCCTCGCCACGGAGCCGCCGACTGAGGCGCTGCTGCTCAGGAACCCGTACGGGCGCAACAAGCCGCTCATCTCGCGCACCATGATGAAGAACATCCTGGGCCACGCCGTCTACCAGCTGACACTGATCTTCACGCTGCTCTTTGTCGGTCAGTCAAAACACAGATCCTTGGTATGTTTGAGTGCAGAGCGATTTAAAGGATCAGTTTTATGTAAAATCAACTTGTTTGAGCTCTCCATCATGTTATAACGTCACTCCTTCATCAAAAACAGACCAGGAATGTTGCCTTGATTCTTTCATGCACGTTTGAGAGAACCTTTAATCTACAGTGGCAGCCATTCAGCTAAGCTAAACACCTGGTTGGACCTCCTTGGAGAAGCTCTTCCCTCCCCATGGATCCCCCACTCAGCTCCTTCAGACTAGCCAGCAGCAATTAGCAAACACCGGGTGGAACTGAGCATCAGCTCATTATAGGAGCTACTTGTCAGAGCAACGCTGGTAAAAATGTTATTAAAGAGTTAATAGAGGAGCCATGTTGTGATCACTTCCTGAAGGCGGAGTTTCAGAAAGAGCTGGAGTTCTTAAAGAGACAGAGTTACTTGATAGTGCAATAAAATGGCACAATGTTCTTAGAAAATACATAATAGCGCCCCTTTAGCAAACTTGACATTATAGAGAATGTTAGATTTTTACCCATTAAGAGACCGATCAATACTTGGTATGGGTGTTTTTTATTCATTTATTTTGGGTGATTTGTAAAATCTTCATAGGACACTGATCTTCACCCTGTTCTTCTGCAGGCGAGAAGATGTTCGACATTGACTCTGGCAGGAATGCCCCGCTTCATGCTCCGCCCTCTGAGCACTACACCATTGTGTTCAACACGTTCGTCCTCATGCAGATCTTCAACGAGTTCAACGCTCGCAAGATCCACGGAGAACGGAACGTCTTCGAGGGCGTTTTCAACAACCCCATCTTCTGCTCCATCATCCTGGGAACCCTTATTATACAGGTAACCCTTCACTGGCAAGGACTTTGTACCGCTGGGTGAATCGACACTGTGAGGGCATCAAACCTTGTTTTTCGTTCCCTTCCAGGTGGTTATTGTGCACTTTGGCGGTAAAGCTTTCAGCTGTGTGCCTCTGACCGTAGAACAGTGGCTCTGGTGCGTCTTCCTGGGCCTTGGTAGTCTCATTTGGGGGCAGGTAGGATAATCTCTTACTTGGCCAATGTTATTTTAATTGTAAATATGAGACCGAATACAGAACTCATGGCATTTACAGCGAATGTGTCCATAAAATTAAATTTTTCACACTTGGACAAGATTGTGTTGAGTTTAAAGCACATTTCTTTTCATTTGCTTTGTGCAAACGAGCAATATATGTGGCAATTTTGGTCCTAGAATGCAATTCTCACAACTCTTGAACTGTTAGTGCACAGCTTTGCTTTTGTTGTTTTTGATAGATAAAACCAATAAAAAGATTGTACGTCACTGTCCATATCCGGAGGAAATAAACCTGAACCAATCCAAAGGTTCTCAAAGATGAAGTTTACAGCTCACTTTGTACTAAGCAACACTGGGCTCAAAAGATCAGGGATCCTCAAAAATGAATCAGAATTCTTTTTTTTTTATTCCCACTAATGTTAAATCAGGTAAAACAAACTCAAAAGAAAAACTGCATACAAAGCATGGATTACACCATTAATCCGTTTTTAACACAGGAGATTTTTAAAAGTAGATGAAATCACTTTTAAAGTGGGAATAAGATATTTAGAATGATCTGAAAAGTGAGTTCAGATCAGCAAATTTAGAAGCAACAAAGTTTTTTAAAAAGTGTCATTTTTACAGGAAAACTGTGGCAGCTGTTCCAGTTTTCCTGTGAAAATTACAGATGCTGAGTAGGTTCGTTTACAGTTAGTGAATTACATTAATTATCTGTTAAGTCTACAAAAAGAAAAGGATTAATTTTGCATAGCAGTGTTCTCTAGAAAAAGGGCCTTTCTTGTATTATTTACCTCTAATAAATGCTTCTAGTGCATCGATAACTGGCAAAATTAGCAGGAAAATATCAAAGAAAAAAACTCATTTAAACTGGTAGAACCACAGAAAACGTTTGTATTTGAAATGTGCATTCTGTGCAGCATTTACTGCATTTTGAAATTTAAACTGTTGGGGAAATGAAAGATGATCCAGCTGTAGTTCTGCTCTAGTTCTTGAAACGTCTTGAAGTTCTCCTGTGTCAAAAACGACTTTATGTCATAAATCAGGATTTTATTGATTTGAAGATTACAGAAGACAAGTATGTACTTTTCGTACATATTTGTACGAAAAGTACAACTATGTACTCTCTGTCATTTGTGGAGCCGATCGTGTTATGGCTGCATCTGCTGTGGTTGTGTGGTGTAACGTTGTTGTGTTGTTGTGACGGATGTCCGAAATAAACAGTTCTGACATCCGACTCACATGTGAGCAACACCATAAGAGAATAGTTAAGTGTTTTTCTATCTGCGCCTACTTTAAATTGAATCGTTTACCTTGTCGAATTTTGGCCGTCAACTCGAAAGCAGGAAACCATCTTAGCTTGCCGGATAAATCATCTTAACAAAGCTGAGGTCAGCTGGTCTCCCCAGCTGACCTCAGAGTGGTGTTGGTTTTTGTGTCTCTGACTGGTTTGTAATCTTGTTCCTCTCCCAGCTGGTGTCCAGCGTCCCCACCAGCTGGCTGCGGTTCCTGAAGACAGCCGGTCATGGCACCCAGCAGGAGGAGATCCCTGAGGAGGAGCTGGAGGAGCTGCAAGACAAAGACGAGATCGACCACGCTGAGATGGAGCTGAGGAGGGGTCAGGCGCTGTGGTGCCGCAGCCTCAACAGGATCCAGACGCAGGTACAGGGCTGCAGCTCCAGAAAACTTCTGTCCTGTTTTGTTGCTGAAACTTTTAGCTCCCTCTCTCAGTGGTGTGGATATGCAGGAAAAGATTTTTCAAAATGTGGTTTTATTGCCGTTACTCGTTTCAAATGTATAACAATGGCAAAAAGTTTCAACAAGGCCACGGATTCATTGAGAATGCTCTGATCAAGAATTCTGTGTTGACAAACTCTACAGATTTAGCAAGATTTGCTTTCTAAGAAAGTATAATTACTAAAAAAGAAACAGAGTAGCCAAAAACAGTAGCACTACTTCAGCATATTTTTACTCAAGTAGAAGTAAAAAGTAGCCATTCAAGAAGTTACTCAAGTAAGAGTAAAAAAGTATTTGGTAAAACGTCTACTCAAGTACTGAGCAACTGATCAAATGATCAATCATTTATTATTTAAAAATGACACAATACGACTAAACTCAAAATTAAGTAGACATTTTGGTGTTTTGAGGAGCAAAATGACAATAATTCATAAAAGTAACAAAAAATATCAAAATTAGACAAAATACATTTTTTTTCAAATCAATTTCTTGCAATAAAAGAACGTATAAAACTTTGAAAAAAACTGCAGCTGAGTGTGTATGGTGAATTTTTGGTTTGAACATATTTGTTCTTCAATCACTGACGTTACTCACACCGAGTAGAGAATACAGCAATTTTACTCAAGTAAGAGTAGAGAATTACTCAAGTAAATGTAACTAGTTACTGCCCAACTTTGAGAATAATCATACTCCTGTCTGGACTGACAGCTGTAAGTATGCTGCTTATTAGACAAACAGCTGCTACATTTAATAATATTAATTATCTAAAAACTATCTAGTAGAGCTTTTTTAGTTTGACAGGACGTAATGATAATTTTAACAAATATATAAAATATATGTACATATTTTTTAAATAAAAGCTACATACAGCAACTTTAATAGAAGAATGATTTCAGTATCTGAAATGCTCCTGTAATCACCTTCCACTCCTCCTTGTCTTGTAGATTCGTGTTGTGAACGCCTTCAGAGACAGCGTGTCTCCTTACGAGGGCCTGGAGACGCCAGAGTCACGCAGCTCCATCCACAACTTCATGACTCACCCCGAGTTCCGCATCGAGGACTTAGAAACCCAGATCCCACTGATCGACGAGAACGAGGACGAGGACGACCCGCCCACCAAGAGGAACTCTGTTATTCCGCCGCCGCTGACGCTGACCGGACTGTCCAACCTGCAGCCTCTGCCGTCCTCGCCCAACCAGAACAACAACGTGTTGGAGCGCATCGTCCCGCTGCACAGAGATGGCTCCCGGTCCGGCCTAATCCCGCCTAACTCGGCAGGATTGCCACCCTGTCCAGGAAGCCCCCTGCACAGTCTGGAGACCTCCCTCTGAAGCAGCCACTTCCTGTTGTTTGTCATTTTGAACATTTTCAAAACAGACTCCTCTGATTGGTTCAGGACTTCCAAGGGACAGTAATGTCTCCACAAGTATTTGTGGTTCTGTTCATACTGAACCCATGTTCACACAGACTGCATTTTTTTTATTAATAGATATGAACTCTGCATATGTAATTTAGAAGAGTGTTTGTGAGGTGATTCATGTAAATTCAAATTCAGTTTTATATGTAAATATTGTCAACGTAGCCAGTTTATTTTAAAAAGATTGTTTCTGTCAAGCTAAGTTATCTGTTAGGGACACGTTCAGATTGTTTCTGTGTTAACTTGTAACCACAAGAGTAAGTGACTAAAAATCTGTTGTATTTTATATGTTTCATCCTGTAGTCAGACAGGTTTGGAGTAAATGTCTGTTTCCTTTTAATGTTGTGTTTTTTATGTCTTAGGTTGGAGGAACATTGTCATTAAAAGATCAAAACTGACTGCTGGATGAGAGAGTTTGTGAAAAATGGCTGGACTTCCTAGCCTATTCTTTTGAAATGTTATAGTCTGGATTTCTTTACAAGTCCTGGATCAAACAATGGAAGGATCAATTACTGGACGTTTTAAAAACACAGGGCTTTCAAGCCAACCAGAAGAACTAAACCTTCAGCCACTCTGCTCACCTCTGAGAATCAGCCAGAGGAAATGTCTTTATTTTGACGTTCACTAACAAAGAGAGTCCAGGGTCACAGAATCATATGTAAAATTAAGCAGACACTCAGACAGTGGGATCAGTGGTACGAGCCAGAAAAAAAATAGTTTTTTTTTTTTTTACTTAATTGGACAAACCTCGTTTAGCCAATTTGAGCCACCTTTCTGAATGGTGTAATCTACATGGTCCAGTCACGTGTATAAAATCAAGCACCTATAGGCATTCAGATTGTTTCTATTTGTGAAAGACAGGCTCCCTTGTAGGAGCTCAATGAATTCCAGCATGACACTGTGACAGGATGCCACCTCTTCATTAAGTCCTGTCATGTCACTTACAGCCAGCTAAATATCCCACAGTCACCTGAACAAGTTGAAGACCTGGGGAACAACAGAAACTCAGCCATGAAAACTAATGGCATGAAAACTCCCAGCACCGGTTCAATAGATGCCCAGTCACATGGTCTGCAGAGACTCTGCAGACAGTTGCTACAAGCCAACTTCAGATCAGTTCAAAATTAGCTAACAGAGCTATGTGGAAGAAATCCCCTCGGTCAGGTCGGACCAGGCAGCTGCATCCAAGCGTTACATCACCAAAAGCACGCTGCATTTGCAAATCAAAATACAATATTTTGATTTGCTAATTATTTCCTTCAGAATATTGAAATGGGGGCAGGAGATAATGTTTGCTATTTCATTCAAAAGTCAGTTATAAATACTAAGAAAGTAATAAACAATGTTATATTCTGAAAAATAATTGAGATAGCAGATATGTTGGAAGGTAAAAAGCCTTATTTTGAGCGTCTCTTTTTCTATCAGTTATAATTCCATTGTCTTCAGTTAGTCTTTATAATAAAAGTAATAATATTGATAACTAGAAATTCCTGAAGAAATTTGACCGGGCTTGCCAAAGTGTGCCCGTTGGTTTGGACCCAACGTTCAATGCTAAAATTAGCAGAAAAAATAACAGAGTAGCATGTTGAGAATCACAAGAATGTTGACTAACATGGACTTGCACCATTCAGTATGTTAAAATGAATG
>CAEGAE010028711.1:0-11474 GCA_903067095.1 Girardinus metallicus | reverse complement strand
TCAGGCAAAGAAAGACTGTGATAAAAACGTGTCGAATGTCTTCTTTTATATTATATTATATTATTTTATTTTATTTTATTTTATTTTATATTATATTAATTATATTATATTTCTAAAAGAAGACATTCGACACGTTTTTATCACAGTCTTTCTTTGCCTGAAATTGCAACCACAGGTGGATAGTAATTTGCTACATTTGCTTGGGTAAAATTTTTGAAAAAAATGAGTAGTTTTAATGCAGTTTTTTACTTTCACTTTACTTTCTCCTAACAGGGTAAAACACAGTGTTAATACTAACTTAACACTGTAAGTATTAATTTCATATGTTCTATTTTGAAATAAATTGATTTAGAAAGTATCTCCACCGTTTATTTTTTGTGATTTTGCAATCACGTTATTTATTTCTATTAAATTTTTCCTTCTAGCCTTTAAATTATTAGAATTTACACATAAATTTATATTGTTCTGTTTTTCTGATGACATTATTTTATATTACATGAGGTGTTATGATCAGATCTCAGTAATTGAGTAGCTTTTTACAGAATATTGTTTTACTCTTTCTTGAGTAATTCCTTGGACAGCTGCCTTTTCCTTTTACTTCAGTAAAAATATTCAAAGTAGTGCTGCTCTTATTGAATAACAATTTTTGGTGACTCTGTCCACCTATGACTGTTTAATGTTTTTTGTTTTCCACACCTATTCACTCATCCTTCTAAAAACAAGCTTTTATGAAATGTAAGGTGGCCTTGCTGCATACATCAGACTTGCATTTCATGTATTTATATGTTTATGTTCACCTAATTTGTACTTTGCATGAGTTTTTCAAAATCTAAGTCAGTTACTTATATCATACAAGCTACTTTATAGATTAATATATAGAATACCGAACATATTAGTACTGTTAAAATGGGGGGGACTTAGCATATATCAACTCTGTCTTTGTTTAAGAAACATAAAGTATGTATTAATTATACCATTTATTGTATAGTATTTGAATGTTTATGCTTTTTGTGGTATTTTATTAGGTATTTTGGAGGAAAGCAATGGAGGGATAAAGGAGGCATGTTTTTTAAGATCAGTAATGCTTCCAGATATTTTTCCATGCTTTTTTAAACAAAAAATAATTACCATCTGTTTTGTTTAAAAATGCTTGTGCAAATAGATTGAATATGAACTGAAAATTGCTGATATTTGTATTTCATACATTTGCAAGCCCTTCTTACTTGGTGTTTATTTGTGCAACACACATTAGCTTACAAAGCTTATTTTCACATACAAAGGTGTTTGCAATGATTTCACAGAGTACAAGAAACAAAAAATATCATGTTTTAATTGAGCAACCTTCAGTATAATATAAAAAAAATCTAAATATGACTCATAGGACTGCATTTTTATTAATGTGATGTGAAAGCTAGTGACTAAAAGTGACATTTGCATTAAACCTATTCACATTCTACATAAGCCTTAAAATGCTGCTCACTCCCACATTGAAGGTTTCAATTGTGTTAATGATGCTTTGTCTTCAGGGATCCATGGGGAGCTTTTCTCTGGGGATCAGAGAGGTTTCTTGTGTTGCATAAATTATTCTCAGGTCTACTGGAGTTCATACAGCAAATCCTGAACATTCAGTGCCAGCTCCTGAAAGGTGGGTCTCTCATCTGCTTTCTGTAAAACAAAGGCAAATTTTGATTGTTAACCTTTTTTTATTTCAGTATTTTCTGAGGCTCAGAGTGTGAGAGGAAAAGAGCTTACTTCAGACCAACAACTTGTCATGATGCTGTAGACCTTTTCATTGGCCAGCTGTGGACGGAAAAGGCGCAGGCCTCGAGACACCTGATCCACTATTTCCGTGTTGTTGAGGCGTTCATATGGAAGCTTCCCCAGAGTGTACACCTCCCACATTAAAACGCCTGATATAGAACAAACAAAGATATTTAAAAAGTCAAAACCATTCAGAAACTATGCTTTACAAGTCATTATCATTTGTCACCTCTTTCCAGGCTTTCAGAATGTCCACTAATGTTTGTTGTCTGCTTAGTACCTGACAGTTTTCAGACATTTTTTGTCTGTGGTTGTAAAATTACTTCATTCAGATGGAAAACTAGCATATTGGCCTCAATGTTTTATGTTTAAACACTGCACCAGATACTGTCATAATCAGACACAAAGTCCATAGATAAAGTTTGCAAAGTTTATAAACAGATAATAAAGTTCACCTTTAAAGTTTAAAACTTCTATACTTGTAATTTCACTGCCAGTCAATAAGAAGATTTCTCACCATAGGCCCAGATGTCAGACTTGCTGCTGAATTTGCAGTAAAGCAGTACTTCTGGTGGTGACCAGCGAACTGGGAACTTTGAGCCTGCTGAGCTTGTATACTCATCATCCAAAACATATCTAGGGGCATGGGAAAGAATTTTTAACACCACATTGTACACTCACATGCCTATTTTATTTTTTTCATTTTGTTACACATTAAACGCTTTACCTTGACAGACCAAAGTCAGTAACTTTGACTGTGCCATTAGCATCTACTAGACAGTTCCTGGCAGCCTAAAGATAAAACAAACAACACATTGTGGATCAAGCATAATCATTAAACTTCTAGCCTTATCATTTAATACCAAACCACAGGTTATCCTGTCCCTAATTGGAATTGATTGAGATTTTTTGCTACTGTTTATTAATAGAACGTCCTTGTTGCTCACCAGGTCTCTGTGGATGTACTGCTGTACTTCAAGATAGGCCATGCCCTCTGATACGTCTTTACACATCTCAAGAAGCTGGATGGTTGTTGGGTGCTGCTTCAGGCCTTCCTTTAGGTATGTCAGAAGGCAGCCATTTGCAAGGAACTCAGTCACAATATAAATAGGTCTTTGTTTGGTGCAGACGCCGTACAGCTGCACCAAATTCTCATGGCGAAGCTTCCTTGTTTGAGCAAAATTAGAAGAAAGTTAAGTAGTTTTTTTTATTTCAAAGCATTTACTCGGTATAGCTTTCCTCATTTGACACATAAGTTCTGTAGCCTTACATCATGATTTTGGCTTCTTCTATAAAATCATCCTCAGACATGGAGCCCTCTTTAATCATCTTAATGGCCACATCATGCTGGCCCTGCCACTTTCCATACTTCACCACTCCAAACTGGCCATTTCCCAGCTCTTTGATGAATGTAAGATCACGAGGGTCGATCTCCCAAATACCTGAAGAAAGTAAGATGCATTTCAGTGCTTGAAACTTGGCAGCAAAAGCTAAGAAGTAAAATTGACTAGCTTTATTTTTAGCTTCCTAGCAGAGATGTGTGAAAACAATGAGTCAGCTTGACCAAAAGATATAAGATTAAACAGCTAGTTGGCATAAAGACAGTAGCATTAACTCCATTTAAAATATTTTCATATTTGTATCTTTTTATTTCATGACAAACTAATACTGTAATATTAAAGTCCCCAACATTTACTACCGTTAAATATATTAGGAGGTAGCTAAACTACTAAGAAACATAACTCAACAGCAAACTGAAACAAACAGCAGCAAAAAACATATTTTAGTCATTAGTGGGGATGCCAACAATCATATTTAAAAGTTTTGCTGTTACAGAGAACAGAAATACAAAATACAATACCTGAAATTGAATTTAAACATATGTATTTTAGATAGCATTAGCTTTGGAGAGGGTAGCTGACAACTAAAACATTTCAGTGGTTTTTGATTTTAGCACTAATTATGTTTTTAATACACTGCCAAAAGTTACTTCAGCACCGAGTGTCAATTCTCCCAGTTTTTTGTGGCATCTCACATGAGTGAAAACATTCTGGTTCCAACTCAGAAAACAGTTGGATTCTCTAGTTTTTTTTTGGTGCTAACCATTGTTAGCAATTGGAGTATGAAACAATATATGTATCTCTGTTTTGTGTGTTCAAAATCAAACGGTACATGTTCACAAGTAGACATTTTACAGATTGGTTGAATGAGTATCAAACTGTCAATTTAATGTTCCCTATTTTCTTTAGGTTTGCAGCCAGATTGTATATTAAATTTATAGTTGCTTGGTGAGCTCAAGAATTTTGACATAAGGACTTCTTATTTTTCTGCCTGTGAACTTGGAAGATCCAAATTCCGAATAAAATGTGGATACACTGTGAGGCAATTAGGACTTATCTTGAAACAAATTATTCTGTAGAGGATAAATTAAGCAAATATGAATGGCATAGAATGTTCTCTTAAAGTTTGGACATCTACTGTTTATTGGTTATTTCAGATTGCCCAGTTTCTTTGCCTTCAGTTTTTTAAGACAATCTTATACTTGAAATTACACACAATACAAGCTCTTAAGTGCAGCACAAAGCGAAGGAGGTTTAGAGACAAAAGTCTCTCATATCACATGGTGCCCCAGCGGCATCAGCCGTTTTCACACAAGAACAATTTAGGAAACTCTATTATAAACCTCCTAAATATGAGAGACTAAATTCTGTCTTATAAAAGTGCTTCAGAAGTGGTTATTTTTACTCTTAGAGTACAAAGAAGATTTAGTTTCAACGCTTTTTAATTAGAAAAAAATGTGTTGTCACATGTACCTTCAGCTTTAAAACATTAATTAGGGGAACTGCTATGTTTTGATAGAGAACAATGAATGTCTTGCCAGTCATGCGAGGTGAATTACTTGAAAGTTTGACTGATTGTAGTTCAAATATGCTCTTACCGTAACCCAGTCCTGCTGTGGATGGAGGTTGTGCCCGATTGGATACAATGTGCTTCAGCCTGCTGACCATACCTGGTGATTGGAAAAAACAAAACCACATTGGCAAGTTAAAAAGAGGTCCATATAAGTGTGCCTAAAGTCTGCTGATTTTTCTGTACAGCTTAGCTTGAATCAGCATTTTTTATTTTCTGTATCTTATGACTAAGAAACCATCCCCATTATAAGACCTGAAGACAACTTTATGTTGGCCGTGACCTTTATAAATAAATTAAACTGATATAAAGAGAGTCTTTTTCTGCTAAAAATCATAACATCATGCTGTGTATGTCAGTATCTAGTAAGAGTAATGAGCTTTAGCAAATTAGACCTGAGGGACTGTGGAACCGAGTTATCACGGTAAACAAATATGTTTGTATGAACATGCAGAATCATAGGAGAGACATGTTATATGGTCATGTAAGCTTCCTGATTCTGCTCCCCACTTCTAGCCTCAGTAATACTGACTACATTTTTGGTTTATAGCAAAAATGTATAGGAAATGTAAAACTTATTTATAATTTCTGCAATGCTTCTTTTACTCGTATACAACAACATCTTGAACTACATTAATGTATAATTCTGCCAAAACCGATGGTTTTCTTGTCAATTAATTTCAGGAAGAAAATACATTTTAGGTGTAAATAACCCATCTAATGAAATTTGAAGTGGTATGAAAAAACACAACCTCACATATCCTGTTATCCTACTTTAGACACTTGTGCCTTTTTAGATTCAAGTACATCCTGTCAAATAAGATCTGATGAAATCGTAGTATTGTAGTAATATATTATATGACCTTGAGCCTTTCTACAAAATAAAAATAAAAATACAAAATGTAATAAACTTAACAAGAATTAAATTTAGAGATGCATAAAACTGCTACATGTTTGATTCTCAAGACAGATGGAAATGGGCATCGCAATTCTCAACAAATGTTTGGAGGCAAGTGAACCAAACCAGTTCTAGAGTTCTTTCTGTCAAAACATACTGTAGAATTATCCAGTTTTCTCCTTATTGACTTCATAATTGTAGGTTAGTGGGTGAAATACTAAAAAAAGCTTGATCGTCTAATTTCTAGACAATCCTGCAAATTTTCTTTATAGATAAACCAACCAAGACCATATATGGTTGCACTTTATTGGAGTTATGGCATTAAACGCATGCCTGGTGTTGCGTAAATGAGGAATGTCTTGTAATTCCTCCATTTGCTGTTAGAATCAAAACTGCTACCGCGTTCAGATTTTTGCAGCACATTTTTAAAACTATTATTGTTTGATTGTATTGAGTAAAAATAAGATCCAACAGGTAAAGCCACAAAAATAAACTGAAATAAATCAGGGAAATCTTAATGTTTCTAGTTTTTTTTTTCTTTTGCAATAAATGTCAGGTAAGGATATTTGCAGCTTGTAAAAGGAGTTATTTTGGCTGTCACAGTAACCAGATGTAGTATTGACCTGCTGCGTTGTGCTGGTGATAGTTGATCAGCTCTGGGATAGTGTTGAAATTATGCTTTTCTGCCAGGTAAAACTGGCCCTGCGAGGTCGTGCAGATGTTATAATGTCTGCAGCTTCCACCTGTTTCCCTGTAGAGACAATGAGAATATCACATGAAGCCAGTCAGGTCTTATTTATGGCTGTGCAGCTAATATCGCCTCACTGTTATCCACAGTTAGCTTCAGACTGAGATGAACAAAAGAAAATAGTTCTGCAGACAGATTAGCCCAAGTTTTGCATGAATAATTTACATCTCTGTCCCTCTGTGGTCTGCAGTTTCCGCTTTCAGTACGCACAGTTCTTCTTTTCATAGGTTCATGCATGAGTGGAGCCAGGGGGCGAACTATATAAATGGCAGTAGTGTTTTAACCCAGTGAGGTTACTTACACGCCACCTTTGGTGAGCAGAGAGACAGTGTATTTCCCGGCTTTGCTTGAGTCTCGTATCAGGAAACCTCCATCTTTGTTCTGAGAAGGGAAACGCATTTCATAATTTTAAAACTTCTTACAGTTAATATAAGGATGAACAGATAAATCAAGCAGTTATTGTGTTTACCTCAGATTTTAAAAGCTGCTCTGCTTGACTCCGATTCATGTTTTTGCAGTACCAGCTGTGGAAATAAATGTCATAATCATTTTACTCTATTAGATGTAGTTACACAATAAAATTCAGATAATTCAAACAATTAAGCTTACTCTCGAATAAAATAGAGACATGTACAATATCAAACACCAATTTGTGGGCAGAACAGTATTTTTGTACTCACTTAAATCTTTCAAGCCCCTTTTCTGCTTCCACCACATAATTACTTGGTATGTAGCCTTCTTTCCTGCAGAAAAAACAGATGTCCACAAAAGTGTCAAATCATCAAAAAATATGTCTTTTGGAAGCATAATGCATTTTATTTTTAAAGTTCAAAGTATTCACATATTCTGAGGTTGTTCCTTTTCCTTTTTCACTCATTGTGGTGCAAACGGTTCCTATTTCATATTCTTATGGCCCAAAGGATTAAGACGCTTAGGATTAATATATTTTGTGTAAATCTATTACTGCAAATCTGTGTTGTTTTGCTTTGCTGTGTTAAAGCTGTCTCACCCGTATTTGTCTCTGGCTTTCCACCAGTTGGCGTCGGACCTCTCCAGGATAGTGTACTCCTCGTCCTTCCTCAGTTCCAGGTCCTGGGGAGTCATTGGTGCGTAATCATACTCAGCTACTACAGTCATGCTTGCAGACTGTGCTGGAGGCTCAGGTGGTCCTGGAGGCAAAGGGCGACCAGGTTTTTCCTGAAACAATTTTAGGTTGTTGAGTAAATTCAGAACAAACTGGTCTGTAATATGAATCTCAGTGAACTGGGCATACCTCTGTTGGGGTTGGAGGAAGTGGTTTCCTGGACATTCGTCGACTCGGTGAAGATTTAAAACCTGTTGTTAATGAATGCATCAATGATTTAAAGCTTCAAAAATTCATGTTTTGATTCAACTTCAAATTCAACCCTGACAGAAGTGTCGGTCTTACCATTTTTAGCAGAACTTTCCAGAACTTTGCAGCCCATAGCTTGTTTAACTTCCTGCTGGCAGCAAAGCCACACCCCATCCACCCAGAAACAGGGATGATACTTCTGCATCAGATCTTTGTTGAAGCGGACCACTATGAGCAACATTAGCACGCATGAATTCATGCACAGCACATTTACATAAAATCAGCATTTGCATGGACATCCAACTCCTCTGTCACACAAGATGTTTAGATAAAGACACCAAAGTTTATCAGATAAACACAACGTTGAAGTCTAAATCTGCTTTACTCACATTCTTTTAGCTTCTTTATCCACGATGCTCGGATGTCGTCAGTTTTTGCGAAGATGTACAACGGCCCTTCATCATAAATGATCTGTGGAAAAACCCAGAATCAATTAAAACTACTGTTCTCAAAATCTGCTTCCAGTACCATTAGCAGAACTTTGGGATGTTTTTAACAGTACCCTGAGAAAACAGGATATTCATAATTTTGAAAGGTTTAAGAAACTGTATTGGATGTCATTGGACAAATATTTGCTGGCGGCTATTTGTACTGGGTACCATTTACATCTGACGTAATTCTAATTATCTTCCAGTGTTAAGTTCAAAAACCAGTAGTGCAACTCTTTCCAGACTGATGTGTGTCATAATCTTTGTTTCTGAGCTGTTTTCTTTTTAGATAGGAGTATGATGTCTTGCTTTTTGACCCACTTGCTTTTGTCAGAGTGATTCCTGTTAAGTGAACAGTCATCGTGTCTGAATGTGGCTTGTGAATTTGATTCCAGCTCTCCAAACAGGTTGTCAGTCACATTTTTTATTCCTAATCTAACAAGGGGAGCAATTATATTTTCACATACGATCAGGTTTGTTTGGATAACTGCTTCCTTTAATGGATGTAATTATTAATTATTAATTTTGATAAGGTGTCATAATAATAAAAGTCAAGCAGTGCAACCTGGATCAGAACCAGAAGAGTGTAATATAGATTATTTACATTCATTACATTATGTTTGATTTGAGCCTCTTTAGATATTGCGATGAAAATCATAAAATCAATAGCTATAACAAAAGTAATTTCTAATGGCATAAAAGCATGGATATGAACTGGTTTGCTTAAAGATATGAAATGGAAGTAGGAAATTGACAAAATGATTGGGCACAAAAGAGTAGCAAAACCTTTAGAAACATGTTTATTGAAAATAGTGGTATGCTAGACTGATTTAATGAGATGCATATCAAAAGAAGTGCAAAGAAACATGTTTTTCTTATATGGATATCACAATGTTTTATATTAAGGCAGCCATCTTGGATTTTGATGTAGGGGTGGGTGACATTTCCCATTCAGCCCTTCCAGGTCCTAGATGAAATTTTGAACTTCTATGGATTTGTCTGTACCTTTTTCGAAACAGGAATTTTTTTTCATGTGAGTAAATATAAAACAAATAGTTAAGCCACATCCTTCAACCACCCATGCAATACCAACTACTAAGTTTTTTCTCACTCTCTCTCTCTCTTTCTCTCTCACTCTCTCTTTATTGTTGAGACATACAGGAACCTGAAAGAGCCCAAGTCCTCCTGCAATGTTTTGTTCTTCAAGTAAAATCATTTACATACTTTCTAAAACTGTTGCATTAGGAAATAAAAAAAAAAATTAATGAATGTTTCATTTTGACAGTTCCTTTCACAGACATACTTATAAAGTACGGTGCAAAATAAGATATGCTGGAAACACCTACAAAAATGTGGTTTTGTAAACAGAAATAAGAGACTCAAGGTAATATTTTAATGTGAATTTTGAGTTTAGCAGGTTGGCTATATAAAACTGGATATGACAGAGTCTCACAAGAAATAACTGCTGTTTTTTTATGACGTGAAAAAAAAGAAAAGTTTTCTCTCTTCCAGCAAGTCGAATAAATGGGATTATACAAAAACCATTTCAAGTTTTTGAAATGGTTTTTGTATAATTGTATAACTTAAAGAAGCAAGATTGTGATATAGATTTTAATTTTAAGCTCAGAGTTTAATCAATTTTAAGTACTGAACGCTGGACTTTGTAGATGTATTAAAGAAATCAATTGCTTGGCTGATGGTCAAGTATATTTTAGGCTAACAATCATTCTTTCTATTTTACTGAAACTTAAAAAATATATTATTATCAGCCAGACAGACTTTATTAATTTTAGGCAGTTAAAATCTGAGTGATACCTGCTAGAAGTACAGAAATTGAAAATATTTCTGCTCTGAGTGTTGATCCTTGAGGAATCCCACAGTTTGAAGAAACTTTCTCAAGTCACAATTTATCTTCTAAATTGTGATTTTAAATGTTATGTTGCTTTAAATTAGAGAATTTTTCTAATTTACTTTACTTCTCATGTGGGATATTAACAAGATAAACTTTTTGATTTCGCTGATGGCTCACGGTACCTTTCTTACTTTCATTACTTAACAAACAGTGACACCTGGACTGCTTCTGAAAGCCCCTTGTTATCTGAAACCGTTTCACTTCTTAAGAATGGACTTTCACAAAATCAGACACTTGCAGTTTTAGTTTGAAAAGAAAAAAAACAAGTTAAAATTGTTCGTTGTGATTCATCTTGAATGCAGCTGATTATAACTTGATGATAATTCAGCAGTTTTAAGCTTGAGTTAAAAATTAAACCAAGTGAGCTTTATATTTTTGTTTATTTCTGAAGAGTATGTTGAGAAAAGATCTACCTGGAATGCATACATGCGCTCCTGTGGGGAGTTGGGTTCTGGTTGGACCGTCTCCACACACTTAATCTTCTCTATGTCCACGGACCCTTTTAAGCCTTTCCGCTTCTGCTCAACAAATGGCAGAAGAAAAAAAAGAATGCGGGTTTAAGGTTACCACTCAAAATAATGTTAAATGTGGCTCAGTTTGTCTTCAGGTACCCACCCCTTTCTCAGAGTCAAAATCGTAGTAGGCTATTTTTTCCTGGGTGAGAATGAACCACCTCTCCTTGTAGTTTAGAGGAGAGGTCTTCTTCTTCTGCTGAGATCGTTTGATGAAGATTTCTTCCATTAGACTGTCTGACATGATTCAGTTTCGCTTAATCTGCAAAGAAACAAGTGATCGATAGTTAATCATTTTATGGTAGCAGAACGGAGTGAAACAGCAACTTAACACTTTGACTGCGGTCTCTTTTTGTGTTGTAAGTCACACCCTTCACCACTGGGTCTTATAGTTCTAGTTAAGCTGTCCCAGCTCCTTCTACTGAATTTCTGAGTGCTTACTCTCTTTTCATAGAGTCACAGCAATGCTCCTATAAACGATGAGAGACCGTAGATCTGCAAAGCAAAGAAGAGACTTGCGTCATGAGTGCATATCAGTGACCGATTAACGGTTGGTTTGCATAAACTCTGCATTTCGTGCAAGCAGCTCCCTTTGTTTCCAGCATTTCCCTCTTTGGCATATCTGTTTTCCTCAGCTGTGACAATTTGGCAGAGATGTAAAATATAACTTGCTTTGGGAATTTGTAATCTAACCCCCCCAAAATAAGTAGCCCATGGTTGCTTTAGTAATTTCATCCATCCATCCATCCATTTTCATTACACCCTTGTCCCTTAGTGGGGTCAGGAGGTGCTGGTGCCTATCTCCAGCCACGTTCCGGGTGAGAGGCGGGGTCACCCTGGACAGGTCACCAGTCTGTCGCAGGGCAACACAGAGACACACAGGACAAACAACCATGCACTCACACACTCACA